>JAWPHD010006155.1:0-149805 GCA_037043455.1 Cyrtodaria siliqua | reverse complement strand
TTATTTTTAAAAGGAGTTGGTCTGCCATCAACATCACAAAACCATCTTTCACTTCACAAATAATCTCTTGCCTCTTAAGTGGATATCCAATGCTAGCCATGAGTTTACAGTACTTAAATAAGACAGTTTCATCAGCAGTTGTAAGAGCTGTAGGCCCCCCTCCCTGACTGTACACCAAGTGCAGATTATCCTGACACTTTATCAATGAGGGTCGTGCGCGAATGCAAATGTCCTTGCTGCCTTACATGTTCAAATAAACACATATATGTGCAAAATTAATAATAAACTAGACCACAATGCATTTCTTACGTCAGGCACCCCATAGTAACGGTGCCGATAATGATGGAAAATTGAAAAAATACTGTAGAGTGTTAAACTTTGAGTGTTTACCTTATTTGTCCAAAAGCGCACTTTTGGTACCAACGTAGCAGGAAGTGAAGTCACCACGCACGTCATAATTCACACACCACATTTCTTTTGTCATCGGGGTTAATTAGGCTATACATTCTGTATAATGAAAAAATTGACGAATTTACTTCCAGGCATGAAGTAAGTAATTGGTGCTGATGTGCGTGTATGTTCAATACAGGCATGAAGTAAGTATTGGTGTTGATGTTGGTGTATGCTTCCATACAGGTATGAGTTGCGTAATTGGTGTTGATAGTTGGTGTATGCTTCCATACAGGCATGAAGTAAGTAATTGGTGTTGATGTTGGTGTATGCTTCCATACAGGTATGAATGTGTGTAATTGGTGATGATGTTGGTGTATGCTTCATACAGGCATGAATGTAAGTAATTGGGTGTTGATGTTGGTGTATGCATTCCCTACTGGCATGAAGTATGTAATAGTGTTGATGTTGGTTGTATGAACGGTGCTAATGGATGTTAGATGTTGGTCGTATGCTTCCATAACGGCATGAAGTAAGTAATTTGGTGTGATGTTGGTGTATGCTTCCCATACAGGCTGAGTATGTAATTAGGTGTTGATGTTGGGTGGATGCTTCCATAGAGGCATGAAGTATGTAATTGTGTTGATTTTGGGTATGCTCTCCTTACAGGCAGTCTACTATTGAAGTATGTTATTGGTGTTGATGTTGGTACGGCTCTGTGAGGGCTGCCCTGGTCCAGTCTGACGGGCGTGATTGTCACCTCTGCGTCCCGGACATCAGATCTGGAAATCCTCAAGTGACTTCTACCAACAAATCCTCTCGGCAATATCTGGCGGCCGTGATCAGAACTGTCAAGTGTACATAAATTATACAGGCATTCATTGTTTTTATGGGATGACAAGTTGTCCGTCGTCCATTCCGTCCGTCCGTTAAGTTTTGCCTTGTGAACCAATCTAGGGCCTTCATTATAATCGGATCTTTAGGAAACTTTGACAGTGTCTTTATATCAATGAAAGCTTGGACAAATTCGAACACAGCAGATCGGATTGTTTCACTGGAGTTTCGGCCCTTGTTTTGCTGAAAATTCCATATTATGCCTTGTGAACACTATAGCACCCCTCAATTTATATTTGATCTTTACCAAACTTGCACAGGATTGTTTAATATCGATGGAAAGCTTGGTGCAATTTCGAAAACCAGCCAAATCGGATCAGTATCACCTAGAGTTATGGCCCGTGTCTCGCTGAAAAAATGCGGTTTAAAGCCTTGTGAACACTGTAGCACCTTTGTTTATTATTTATCTAATGAAACTTATGGCCCTTGTTTGCTGAAAAATGCCATATGGAGCCTTGTGACACTCTAGCACTTCATTTAATACTTGATCTGTACGAAACTTTGCAGTGTCTTTATATGAATGAAAGCTTGGAAAATTAGAAATCAGCCAGATCGAATAAATTTCACTGGAGTTGTGGCCCTTGATTCCTGAAAATGCCATTTTTAGCTTGGACTATTCGAAGAAGAAGAGAGCTTATGTAATCACCCCGCGCGGCGTCCGTACATCAAGGTTTGCGTGTAAGCTGTGTTACAAGTCTTTGTCTCTTACATTTCTAATCCTAGCACAATCAGATTGGCCATTGGCTTCCTTATAGCATTATCTTAAGGGCTGCATACACACTTTTGGTTCTGTAACCCATGGGCTCCCATGGAACCCCAATTATGATATGTGTCCCATTTCGCATCAATTTTGCGTGTAAGCTGTGTTTACAAGTCTATATCTCTTACATTTCTTATCCTAGCACAACCAAATTTGGCCAGAGGCTTCCTTATAGCCATTATCTTTAGTAATTTTGGGTTCTGTAACCCCTGGCTCCCATGCAACCCAAAATTCTGATAGCCCTTAAAAAGTGTCTATTTCACATAAATTTTGTGTGTAAGCTGTGTTACTAGGTCTATATCTCTTAATTTTCTTGTCCTAGATCAACTAAATTTGGGAATTGGTTTCTTTACAGTATGTTTTGAAAGGTGTTGACGTAAGTAATTTTGTCTTCTGCAAATTCTGAGCTCCCATATGTGATGGACCCATAAAATGTGCTATAAAGGCAGATCAAGTTTGCATTAAGCTGGGTATATATCCCTCTATTTGGTTGGGATTCTTATAGCATTATGCATCTTATTCATTCTTCAACCCATATTGGGGCATGGGCTCCCTCCTATCCCATCCCCCTCCCCAGCCCCTTTTTTTTTTACATATTTCTTTGTTGTTTGTCAATTCTATACACAATAGCTATGATGCTGTTTTTTTTTACATATCTCTGTGTTTGTTTGTTTTATCAGATGATCAGTTGTTTCGCCCCCACCCCACAACCATTCCTACCACCCATTATCACCTCCACCCGATAATTTTTTTGTTTGTTTGTTTTGCATAATATCTGTGTTGTTTTGTTTTATCAGTTATGTTTCCCCCCACACCCAACATCCCCTCATACCCATCATCACCACCCCGAGTTGTTGTTTTGTTTTATCCTACACCGTTATCACATGATGCCCCCACACTGCCTAGTACCCCTCCCTACCCCACCCCCACCCTCATTGGTATATGGCTCCCCTCACATGGAGGACATGGGGAGGGGAATTGTTTTCCATTTTATCTTTTCATTATTTGGATATTATTTTTTTTTTAATTTGAACGCAATATTTGCATATAAAACAATTAGATTAAATTCCCAGATACACATGTTGAAATATCAAATAAAAAAAACATGAAATGAGACACATAAAAATTGCAGATATCCCCTCCCTCCATGAGTTAGTTAGTTTAAACATATTTATTTTACATCGATTGTGAAACAAGCTAGTGCAACTTAGATTAATCACTTTCAATGGCTTCCTGGGTAGGAACCAGTACTAAGCAATGAACACTCTGGATTAATTATCTTGCTCAAGGATAAATAATGTGGCGAGGCGAGGATCAAACCCACGACCTCTCAATCTGGAGTTTCGGCGCTCTACCACTGGAACACGCACTCCCTGGTGTTGCCTTTCGACCACAAATTTCTTTAAAATGACAGGCAAATTTTGGATTAAATTTTTCACACCCTGCCACCAAATTTACTATAATTTCAATGAGATTCTAACAATAATTTTAATATCGGCCCGAGTTTCTATACCACCTGTCCCACAACCCACAGTTGTTTTCTGATGCTGGCTATATAATTTATTATCTTTGAAAAATCGAATAGTCCTGCTTGTGAACACTGTAGCTACCTTCATTTATTATTTGATTTTTACCAACTTGTACAGATTGTAATATAATTTATGAAAAGCGCATGACGTTTATTATTTGGATCTTTATGAAACTTTGCATTGTCTTTATATCAAATGAAAAGCCGGACAAGTTCTGAGAAAACTAGCCAGACGGATGGGATAAATTGCAAACCGAGTTATGGCCCATGTTTTGCTGAAAAATGCCATTTTCTGCGTATGAACACTCTAGCACCTTCATGTATGTTATTTGATCTTTACCAAACTTGCAACAGATTGTCTTAAAAAATGTTAGGACAGCAGTAGAGCGTTACAGAGCCCTCTTTGGCTCTTGTTTTGGGAGCATGTGTTTTTTAATAGCAAATGGTGTTGATGATATGTAAATCATAATGCCACCAGGTTATATAGCTGGTGCAAATAATCCTCAGATAAAGTTTTTGCACAATGTCACTTAATTGCTTGTTCTATCTACATGAACAAATGAATGAGGTTTTACGCACGTCGACACATATATAGGTCATATTGTGCGCAAAAACCCGATGAAGAAATGGATGAATGAAACAGTAAGTCATTAGTCCCTGAACCGTATCCAGAATTGACCGATCTTGTGCAAATTGAGCATTGCACAGATATTGAAAAAATGGTCCCCCACAAAACATGACCAAGACCCATTATAGTACCTAGATATTGCATTGCATTGCCTAGGATGAATTCCTAACCACCTGTTAATTTGATTTGTTTCATTGCCAAATTATATATTAACACCGTTGGCTTTACAAATGAAGTTTTTTTTTTTTAGATTCTGAATTTGCATTGTCTATTAAAAGCCACAAATCTAGGGGGCACCCTCAGCAATAATAGGCAAAGTAATGCAATGTATGGGTTTGTGTTATTTGCCTTAAACCTATGCTTGTGGTCTTCCTAAATGGTAGATAATGTCCCATAAGTAAGTCCAAAAACCCAAATCGCATTAAAATAGGATACAAAAATCCTCCACTAATTTTGCTAAATAGTGGAAATAGTGGAGCAAATAATAGTGGATAAGTAGTGAGTGAATTGTATCTGATTTTAATGAGATTGTCCAAAAACTTAAAAGTAGCTATTCCGCCAACAAACAGGGCAAATTTTACATCATATGTACCACCATTTTCTAACCTTCTGACAATGAGTAAATATATAACTTGCATATTTTGAGAATCCAAACTCTATAGCACAAATACACCAGCCAGCAAACCCCGAAACTGTAGTGTCGAATTAACAACTCATAATTCATTATAGAACCCCGTGAAAAAATGCTTTATTTTACCTGAACACCTGTATAGAATTATGATACATGTACACGGTTTTGTAGTGTATTTTTGTAATTTCTTAACTTCTATTATCAAATAACGGCAAAATTGCAATAGTTAAAGAAACTACCGCCAAATAACGGCAAAATTACCACTAACAAACCATTTAGAGAATACTCTCTCCAGGTGTCAGGTCATAATAAGTATATGTGCTTTTTTTCATGGGTTCTTGATATAACTGTGATTGAATATGCGTGAAATGATTTATGAGTTGTGTAACTCTTATCAACACCTCAGTTTGGGATTTGGCTTGTGCTGGTAAAGCTGTTATATTGTGTATTTTAGAGCTTTGGATTCATAAAATATGTAAGTTACGTATATAACCCTCGCAGGGGCGTAGCTAGAACAGTTTTCGTCGACCAGCATACCGACATGAGCTAAATGAGTCTGACGCATCAAATAAGGACATTACTTTATGAAAATATAATGCGCAATAATCTCGGTAAATAAGAATTACATGCTTAGTAAACTTAGATTTCAGCCTGTATTTTGATGAGTGTAAGAAAGTGATGAATGCGAGCGAGTATTTATCACTTTTCGACACAAGCTTTATCATACAGCTGTTTTAAATACCTAATTTCCCTGAAAAAACGATGGAAATGTATAGTTAATGTCGGCTGCTGTTAAAATACAATGGAGAATAGTTTGTCAGGGGAAGATAACTTTGCAAACACAACACTTTTGTACGTTAAGTATATTTATCATATCGATAATAAATGCAAAATACATTTCTTTGATAATGTATTGCACTTCTAAATTGATAAGCTTACAAAATATTGTGTATATTTGTAGTTTAATAGCTGATTCCTGACTTTTTAGTCAATCAAATAATAGCGCGAGTAGCCACTAGCATAATTACAGCAGTTGGGGCGGAAAATAGTAGGGTTAGTAGACAGTAGCTGTGATTTGTATAGTTGAAACATTAGTTGCATGATAAATAATTTTTCATATACAAACAGAATGTACCGAATGTTTTCAAAAAACACATGACCGCGGCCATGATTTTCTTTGTATCTTGATGTAAAACATGCCATTTAGTTCATTTCTTTGATTATCGTGCAATCCATAGCAATAACACACGGCGACTATCTTTTTTCGGATATATGTGTGTTTTGTGATTTTCGTTTGTTCATTTCACTCGAACATCATCTGAAGTGCATATGAAACGCGCGATTTCATTGGTGTCGATTATTACGGATGGCGGGAGGTGTACAGTAATGGTTTTACCCAGGAAAACTGGGATGGTCTGCCTTCACCACAAAAAATTGACCATCATATATAACCTTACATGTGTTGAAAATGACGTAAAACACCATACAAACAAAGCATAAAATCATGTATAATTGATTAGATGAAAGGTCGATCTGATGTGACCTCCTAGGCAGTGTTGTCGATCCTAGAAGCGGAGAGTATCAAAGCTGAATCAGGATTTGATTTTAATGTGATTTTTTTTCTTCAAAATGTTCATACGCAGGTGCATATCTGTGTATAGGCAGCTCTGCGCCAGCCTCGACATCAGCTAGGTTATAGTAAAATTTGGCTGATGTTTTGTTAGATCGGGATAGCTACTTTAAAAATTCCTACCTTTGTTCTTCAGATGGTGTGTGCATCCCCCGGCATTAGTGTAGATGATGTGTGTGGGTGGTGGTTCGATGCAACATTTTCTCTGGTAGTCATGGATACAGAGGGTAAACCACTCTCGTATGTCCAACAGGTAATGTTAACTGGGCTGTTTCACATTCGTCTTAACTCTTCATGTATATATACTGATTATTTTGCTTATTTCTTTTGTTTGTTTATATATTTGTTATATTTGGAAAATGTTTAATTTTGTTTGTGTTGTAATGTCTTTCAATTTCTTTCCATTGTTGTAATCTCTCAAAGAGAATAAAGAGTACATGATTTGGATGGTTGTTGGGAGGGTGGTTGGTGCTCAGAACACATAGATTAAATTAAATCTGCCTTAGCGTTACAATATTTCAATAACTTAGAACAATGTATAAATTGTGCCTGTCATCCAATATTATATGTATTCTCATCAATTTGCCACAGCCCATTCAAGGTTGACTTTAGAAGAAATAGGTACTATTTTGTAATTCGGTAATATTACGTCAAAATACTGTATTAATCTGTAGAGAATCTTAAGATTTAATTAAAATCGGTAAAATGTTTCTTTCTTGTATCCAGGTACCCCAGATTGTAGACATCATCATGTGGATGGACCACCGAGCTGCGGGGAGGCAGACTTTATAAATTCGACTAATCACGATGTTCTCAAGTATACAGGTGGCGCCCATCTCACTAGAAATGGAACCACCAAAACTACTCTGGCTCAAAAAGGCAAAGTGATGCTCACTAATTTGTAGTGAATATGTAAATAGGACTCAGTTATCTAAATATATATGGTTATATGCGCGTTACTACTGTCTCGCCTCACAGCTAGCTTTTATGGCGATATCGGTAGAGCGCTCCTGCTTCACATGCAAGGGGTCCCGAGTTCAAACCTGCTGAGTGCCTAAATATTTATTTGTAGTAACAATTATGTCCAGTTGCAGATATGCTTCTGATTAAAAACTTATATTAATGATTTGTATCAAATAAAATGTGGTTTGCATACTATTCTAACTGTGAATTTTTTTGTCATACTGATGGTTTTTATAATCATTTAGACAGGGGTAAAATCCCCCAAATTCTTGTTCATTTTATCATTTTTTTGTTCATGTTCTTTAAAGGTCTTCATCATGATCCCTGCATTGTTTTCAGGTGCCATCTCACTCACATCAAAAGAGCAGTGGCATAAAAACAATAAACGTGGCTCCAGCATAAATGGAGTTTCTACGATAGAATTTGCAGCAACTCTGCAGTTCAGGGTGAGCTTCATTTAGAGCTTCACTTGTATGTGAGAAAGTGTCTATTCTTACAGGTGGCGGGCAGTATACAGTACTGGTTCTACCCAGGAAAAGTGGGTGTCTGCCTCCACCACTAAAGAATCGACCGTCGTATATAGCCTAAATGTGCTGAAGATGACATGAAACATCATTCAATCAACCAACCATTCATAATCATTAACACAGATGGTCTCTTGATAAAGGTGCGTTTAAAACGATAAGATTGGGAACACTGAAGTGATTGTACTTTAAAGCAGGTGATCCCTTAATAGAGTTGGTCTCTCGAGCAAATATGATGAACCTGATTTATTTATATTTCAGAACTTGAAAGAGCAATGTTGGGACAAAGCTGGACATTTCTTTGACTTGTGTGACTTTCTGACATGGAGGTCAACTGACTGTCTTTCAAGGTACGTAACCACTGCGTCATGTTTTCTCTTCAACATAAGTTTTACACATCGATAAATATACAATCAAATATCATTATCTCGATACTTTTGGAACCAGCTTTTATATATTGAGCTAACCGAGTATCAAACTAAACAAGTTAATAATAGGACTAAAAATTACCCCACCCATTTTATGCAACATGGATTTTAAATACAATGTATTGCATAAGCGTTAGATGAGACGAAATGATGAGACGAAATGATGACATTTTATTTAAAATCAGTTATACATGTATTTTTAAATGTATTTATATTTTATAAAATTACTACTATATCTACTTGCATATTTTATAATATCTTTGTAAGGATTGAAGATTCCGCTTGGATAAATGATATTTGGTGACGTCATTTCTCTACACAGCATATGATAAATAAAGCAAATAACTCTAGATCGAGTTTAAATGTATAGATTTATGAAAATAAAAGAATGTATTCTTTATTTTATTTTTTATTACAATATAAAAACGACTAAACAGCACAATATATAAGCATCAATACATAGTTAATTAGTTCAACTAAAAATTGCACATGTACATATACACATAACAGGTTACATATACACATAATACGGTTACATATACACATAACACAGTAACATACACACATAACACGGTTACATATACACATAACAAGGTTACATATACACATAACACGGTTACATACACATTACACGGTTACATATACACTTAACACGGTTACATATACACATAACACGGTTACATATACACATAACACGGTTACATATACACATAACATGGTCACATATACTCATAACACTGTTACATATACACATAACACAGTTACATATACACATAACATGGTTACATATACACATAACACGGTTATATAAACTTTACAAGTCTTTTCAATAACATTGAATGAAAATCTCAAACTTCAATTTCTAGCAGATCGCTCGCACTCCGTACTAGAAAAAAATCACTTTTGTTTCTTCAGACATGCTGAGGGAATGATTGACGTAAAGTTCTTACTTCTTTTATTATAACTAAACAAGCAAACACAATGCGAATCACTCAAACCTTAATTAAAATTGTTTTTGTTCAACTTAAATTGCTTAATTGTCTCCCCTACTGGGTAAAAGGCCATGAATCTGCAAAAAAACGTTCACCTTGAACACAAAGATAATATGCGCAACTAGACTTGTTACAGATCATCCTTGCCAAGTTTAGCTGAAATTTGGCCAGGGGAACAGGAGAACTAGTCCAGACAAAGTTTATGTATTAAAATCTTTAAAGGGCCATAACTCTGCAAATAAATCATTCAACCAGAACACAGAACACAATGACGATGCGCAACTAGGCTTGGTACAGATCATCCTTGCCAAGTTTAGCTGAAATCTGGCCAGGGGTTCAGGAGAACTAGTTCGGACAAAGTTTGTATATTAAAACCTTTAAAGGGTCATAACTCTGCCAAAAATCATTCAACCGGAACATGGCGATGATATGCACAACTAGGCTTGGTACTGATCATCCCTGCAAAGTTTCGTTGAAATCTGGCCAGCAGTTAATGACAACTAGTGTGGACAAAATTTGTGTATTAAAACCTTTAAAGGGCCATAGCTCCGCCAAAAATCTTTCAACCGGAACATGGCAATGATATGCATAACTGGGCATGGAACTGATCATCCCTGCAAAGTTTTGTTGAAATCCGGCCAGTGGTTCAGGAGATCTAGTCCTGACAAAGTTTGTTTATTAAAACATTTAAAGGGCGATAACTTTGCCAAAAATCATTCAACCGGAACATTGCGAGGATATGCACAACTAGGCTTGGCACTGATCATCTCTGCAAAGTTTTATTGAAATCCGGCAAGGTGTTAAGGAAAACTTGTCCCGACAAAGTCTGTGTACTAAAACCTTTAAAGGGCCATAACTCTGCCAAAAATCACTCAACTGGAACACGGCAACGATATGCACAACTAGGCTTGGTACTGATCATCCCTGCAAAGTTTCAGGGGTTCAGGAGAACTAGTCTGGACAAAGTTTGTGACATACAGTCAACAGACGACAGACAGCACAAAAACAATATGTACCCCCTCCACAAAGTGGGGGAGACATAATGAATATTGATTTATCCGAGCATAAAACTCATAGAATATGAAGGAAGAAAGTCCAGACTGCACCATTGTATCGACTTACCCAGTGTTTTTGATTTAAGCGAGATCGACCTAACAAAGTTTGACTGTATATTTAAAAACAAAACATGATTATGAAAAATTCTGCACAACTTGTATAATTATGTCACTATGGAATATGTAAAGAGATATACAATTTATCAATTTATACGAATTTATAATCCATTTCTTCCTGCATTTTACATATACATCTCACAAATATTGCATAATTTAACGTCATATATGCAGTGTAAAACAAACATATTTTAAAGAGACACATGGCAATCCTGACTTGTTTAAAACTCGTGGCGACCCCTTAGTTTATCCACATAACATGCATACATGTCCAAGCTCAACCAAAATTAGAACTTCCTCGTCAATTTCCCGGCGGTGTTTACCGATTACGTAAATCGACAAGGCAGTCACAATTGGACCATGCCACATTCAGGTTAAAGGTCTGTTATTGATGTTGGCCGATACCACAAACATAATAAAATCAATGAAACTTCTTCACACAGAAACAGAACTTAAGCCGAATTTCCCCTAATAAGAGCGCCAACTAGAGGTGCACGATATTACCAGTATACCGGTTAACATCAGTATTTAGCTTTGGCGGTACGCACCATGGTACTTTTGGGTCCCTACCGGTACTTCGGCTCTTTCCGTGACCGAGAAATATACGAAAATTACCAAAGAAAAAATATGTTTTCTTCCTCTAACAGTGTTCAAACTGGAGGGCGATACAAGCGACAAAGTCTCCCTTTTTCCCAGTCACATCGCTTTTTTTTCAGCCAAAGTCGCCATCAAATTGACCATTTCGCTTTTTTTTTCGCACTCTAGCGAAGTGAAACCAACCGTGTAATTGACCTGTTGTTGATGTCTCAGACAGGCATAGATGTCGCTGGGAAGGGATTATAATAATTGCTTTGATCGATCACAGCGGAAACCCAGCGGGGAGCATGCTTGCCTACTGTTATGATATCCCCGAGGCAGATTTCGCCATCGATCCCTCGCCATTCTTGTTTACAAGTTAAACTGTAAAGTGGAATAAAGACGCCTTATCCAATGAGATTGCGAATAGCTAAGCAATTGGCCAATCGTAGCTTCTGTTACAGTCAGACTATTGCGTGTTAAAAATATTGTTGACATTCAATTGAAAACGTGATCGAATCAACAAGTTGAAGATAATTGATGAGGGGATTAAATGATACCACCATTAAATGATACCACCGAGTATCAATTAGAGTTGTGTTTTCTTAATTGTTTGATAAGACGGACCTATTGGCATTCAAAACAATTAATGCTTGAAAACAAGTTTGTAATTGATGATATTTCTACTTAATTTTTCGGCGATACTTTCCAACCAGGAAGTGCGGTGTCATAGTAGTTCGGAGAAGTACATAATTTCGGATGGAGGAGAAACTTTTTTTATTAGATTAAATTGAATTAGTTCAACATCAGCAAAATTGTAAATACACTTTTTTCATATGAATAAATAAAGATGCATGCAATGTATTACCGTATTTGTCGGCCTATAGCGCGCATGCGCATATAACGCACACCCCGACTTTGGGCCTGAAATCCTTGGAAAAAAACTTTTTGTTATGTATTGTAGCGTAAACCACGCATAAAAAACATGTGTTTTCAATTTCAGGACAGCAGAGCGCCATTTTGAATCATTGACCAAAGAGAAAATGTAAAACAAATTTTAATTGGCTAAATCAAGCTGCATGTTGGAATGTGTTTTTTTACTCAAGTGTAAATAAACTTGTACTGTTGAGTGTACTTTTGTTGTTAACTCAAGTTTCAATAAAATAAAAATCCCCACACCCGTGTTCAACTTTTGTTATGATCATATTAAATTTATTAATCTGGCGTTGTATGACTGGTGTTGTGTCCAGGTTATTAACTCTTGCTTGTCAATTTGAAGGTGTTGACAATTTGAAGGTGTTGACAGTTTGAGAGGTTTCTCGAAATGAGATGCATTGTCTTGTGGCATCACCTATTAAACGCATTTTCCTAACACATTGTGTCAGCACCTACTCAAACTTCTGAAGTAATCAAGGACAATTAAGGAATTGACATTTTTCTGCGTACATGTATTGTTACATGTTTGTTTAATAATCACCATAGTCATCGTTGTTTGCGGTCAGATTAGCAAAAACCAAACACTTCACACATTTTCCCAGTCAATTAAACCCTTTATAAATAATCAAGATTTTACGTTGTCAAAATTCAGACTTTAACAAATAAATATGTGCGGTAAATGTACCCGGTAGTCGTCGTTAGGAAGAAAACATAATATTCTATTCTATTCTATTCACGGTAAAACCGTCTACGTAAAACGGAAACCACAGCCTCGTTATCATTTCACTTTGCCGATTGATGTAAACAATGATATTTTTCAACATTTCAATGGTATTTTCTCAACAATAATTAACATAAAACATGGTAAAGTTTGATTTTATTATTTTTATTGATAATAAGCATATAGCATACAACGCATTTTATTGAAACAATAGAAACAAGCCAACTTTTGTTCGATTCAATCTCTCTAGTAAACGGACGGTCTTGCGACTTTTTGAAACCCACAAAACTTCTCGTCTTGGCTGAAAAAACAAGAGTAAAATATCACTTGTTGCTTAAACCGCGCACCCCAACTTCAGCCACAGAATCTGGGGTAAAAAAATGCGCGCTATAGGCGGAGGAATACGGTATATTAATTCTTATATCAATCCTTCTTTCTTTTATATTTACGGTATATATGTGTAAAGAGTGCCAGTGAATAAAACTAACAAAACCTTTTACTGTGAAACGTTAAGTGCATTTAGCTATAATTTAATCAAAAAGTTTTAACCAATGGGGGGTAAACATCAATTATAAGATCATGTCTTCCTCGCTTCTCCCTATTTTCGGTCACCTCTCTATTTTCTGTCACTTCTCTCTATTTTCTTTGGAGAAAGGAGTCACATCTCCCTAAAATCCAGGCCGAATTTGAACCCTGCTCTAATTCACGTTTGTTTGCAGAGTGCTTCATTGTGAATATAACACATTTAATCAAACAATTAAATATATAAGTATACAATCTCATTAAAAATAAGTAAATAAAAACAATTAAAGATAATAACAAACTGTCAAGTGGTACGTTTGTGATTCTTATGGCTACTTATGGAGCTAGTAGAGTAGTCCTCTGTTATCCTGCAATATATGAATTCATGTTTTTGCAGCTACAAAGCTTACATGTAGCGCGTACTGCGGTATTTGCTAAAAAAACGTGGTATTTTATTTTTCGCGGTACCCAACTCTAGCGCCAACCCTAATAGTAGTATAAAAAACAAAACATATTTTTTTCAATACATTGTTGCTCTTTGTATCCAAAATCCCCCCACAAAAAAAATCAATGAAAATACAATTTTTTTTACATTTTAATTTTATAAGAGTGCCCCCTTGGTACTCGTTGCACCCTGGCGCTGCTATTAGGGGAAATACAGTATGTATATTTTTGATATTGCTACTGTTAGGGGAAATACAGTATGTATATTTTCGATATTGCTACTATTAGGGGAAATACAGTTTGTATATTTTCGATATTGCTACTATTAGGGGAAATACAGTATGTATATTTTCGATATCGCTACTATTAGGAAAATACAGTATGTATATTTTGGATATCGCTAATATTAGGGGAAACACAGTATGTATATTTTCGATATCGCTACTATTAGTGGAAATACAGTATGTATATTTTCGATATCGCTACTATTAGGGGAAATACAGTATGTATATTTTCGATGTCGCTACTATTAGGGGAAATACAGTATGTATATGTTCGATATCTACTGAAATGCATTTGTTGTACACAAGATGCTGTAGGCTTGATTGTAGGTGTAATTGTCAAATGAAAATCTAGTTTCTCTTCCTAACCCAGTGCAAATGGTGTATGACCAAGCATTAAGAAATGCTCTATTTACCGGTAAAACGGAGCACATCAGAATTGGTAATTTTTATTGAATTTTTCAAATACATTATTTCTGTATTGAATTGATAATAATAAACTAAATGAGCAATAAACCACCAAAACAAATTACACCGAACTTATAAAATAATAGACTCGAAGAAGGTATTCATGTCTATGTTACGCCCCAGGGTAAGAAGGTATTCCTGTCTATGTTATGCGCCAGAGTAAGAAGGTATTCCTGTCTATGTTATGCGCCAGAGTAAGAAGGTATTCCTGTCTATGTTACGCACCAGGGTAAGAAGGTATTCCTGTCTATGTTACGCGCCAGTGTAAGAAGGTATTCCTGTCTATGTTACGCGCCAGGGTAAGAAGGTATTCCTGTCTATGTTACGCGCCAGTGTAAGAAGGTATTCCTGTCTATGTTACGCGCCAGGGTAAGAAGGTATTCCTGTCTATGTTACGCGCCAGTGTAAGAAGATATTTCTGTCTATGTTACGCGCCAGGGTAAGAAGTTATTCCTGTCTATGTTACGCGCCAGTGTAAAAAGGTATTCCTGTCTGTTACGCGCCAGTGTAAGAAGGTATTCCTGTCTATGTTACGCGCCAGGGTAAGAAGGTATTCCTGTCTATGTTAAGCGCCAGGGTAAGAAGATATTCCTGTCTATGTTACGCGCCAGTGTAAGAAGGTATTCCTGTCTATGTTATGCGCCAGGGTAAGAAGGTATTCCTGTCTATGTTACGCGCCAGTGTAAGAAGGTATTCTTGTCTGTTACGCACCAGTGTAAGAAGGTATTCCTGTCTATGTTACGCGCCAGGGTAAGAAGGTATTCCTGTCTATGTTACGCGCCAGTGTAAGAAGGTATTCCTGTCTATGTTACGCGCCAGGGTAAGAAGGTATTCCTGTCTATGTTACGCGCCAGTGTAAGAAGATATTTCTGTCTATGTTACGCGCCAGGGTAAGAAGGTATTCCTGTCTATGTTACGCGCCAGGGTAAGAAGGTATTCCTGTCTATGTTAAGCGCCAGGGTAAGAAGGTATTCCTGTCTATGTTACGTGCCAAGAAGGTATTCCTGTCTGTGTTACGCGCCAGGGTAAGAAGGTATTCCTGTCTATGTTACGCGCCAGGGTAAGAAGATATTCCTGTCTATGTTACGCGCCAAGAAGGTATTCCTGTCTGTGTTACGCGCCAGTGTAAAAAGATATTCCTGTCTATGTTACGCGCAAGTGTAAGAAGATATTCCTGTCTATGTTACGCACCAGGGTAAGAAGGTATTCCTGTCTGTGTTATGCGCCAGTGTAAGAAGGTATTCCTGTCTTATGTTACGCGCCAGTGTAAGAAGGTTTTCCTGTCTATGTTATGCACCAGGGTAAGAAGGTGATCCTGTCTATGTTACGCGCCAGGGTAAGAAGGTATTTCTGTCTATGTTACGCGTCAGGGTAAGAAGGTATTCCTGTCTATGTTATGCGCCAGTGTAAGAAGGTATTGGTGTATATGTTACGCGCCAGGGTAAGAAGGTACTCCTGTCTATGTTATGCACCAGGGTAAGAAGGTATTTCTGTCTATGTTATGCGCCAGTGTAAGAAGGTATTCCTGTCTATGTTACGTGCCAGGGTAAGAAGGTATTCCTGTCTATGTTACGCGCCAGTGTAAGAAGGTATTCCTATGTTACGCGCCAGGGTAAGAAGGTATTTCTGTCTATGTTACGCGCCAGTGTGAGAAGGTATTCCTGTCTGTGTTACGCGCCAGTGTAAGAAGGTATTCCTGTCTATGTTACACACCAGTGTAAGAAGGTATTCCTGTCTATGTTACGCGCCAGTGTTAGAAGGTATTCCTGTCTATGTTATGCACCAGTGTAAGACGGTATTCCTGTCTATGTTACGCGCCAGGGTAAAAAGGTATTCCTGTCTATAGTACGCGCCAGGGTAAGAAGGTATACCTGTCTATGTTAAGCGCCAGGGTAAGAAGGTATTCCTGTCTATGTTACGCGCCAGGGTAAGAAGGTATTCCTGTCTATGTTATGCACCAGGGTAAGAAGGTATTCCTGTCTATGTTACGCGCCAGGGTAAGAAGGTATTTCTGTCTGTTACGCGCCAGGGTAAGAAGGTATACCTGTCTTATGTTATGCACCACGGTAAGAAGGTATTCCTGTCTATGTTACGCGCCAGGGTAAGAAGGTATTTCTGTCTATGTTACGCGCCAGGGTAAGAAGGTATTCCTGTCTATGTTACGGGCCAGTGTAAGAAGGTATTCCTGTCTATGTTACACGCCAGGGTAAGAAGGTATTCCTGTCTATGTTATGCGCCAGGGTAAGAAGGCATTTCTGTCTATGTTATGCGCTAGTGTAAGAAGGTATTCCTGTCTATGTTACGTGCCAGGGTAAGAAGGTATTCCTGTCTATGTTACGCGCCAGTGTAAGAAGGTATTCCTATGTTATGCGCCAGGGTAAGAAGTTATTTCTGTCTATGTTACACGCCAGTATAAGAAGGTATTCCTGTCTGTGTTACGCGCCAGTGTAAGAAGGTATTCCTGTCTATATTACGCGCCAGTGTTAGAAGGTATTCCTGTCTATGTTATGCACCAGTGTAAGACGGTATTCCTGTCTGTTACGCGCCAGGGTAAGAAGGTATTCCTGTCTATAGTACGCGCTAGTGTAAGAAGGTATTCCTGTCTATGTTACGCGCCAGTGTAAGAAGGTTTTCCTGTCTATGTTACGTGCCAGTGTAAGAAGGTATTCCTGTCTATGTTACGCGCCAGTGTAAGAAGGTATTCCTGTCTATGTTATGCACCAGTGTAAGAAGGTATTCCTGTCTATGTTACGCGCCAGGGTAAGAAGGTGATCCTGTCTGTGTTACGCGCCAGTGTAAGAAGGTATTCCTGTCTGTGTTACGCGCCAGTGTAAGAAGGTATTCCTGTCTATGTTACGCGCCAGTGTTAGAAGGTATTCCTGTCTATGTTACGTGCCAGGGTAAAAAGGTATTCCTGTCTATAGTACGCGCCAGGGTAAGAAGGTATACCTGTCTATGTTATGCACCAGGGTAAGAAGGTATTCCTGTCTATGTTACGTGCCAGGGTAAGAAGGTATTTCTGTCTATGTTACGCGCCAGTATAAGAAGGTATTCCTGTCTGTGTTACGCGCCAGTGTAAGAAGGTATTCCTGTCTGTTACGCGCCAGTGTAAGAAGGTATTCCTGTCTATGTTAAGCGCCAGTGTAAGAAGGTATTCCTGTCTATGTTACGCGCCAGTGTAAGAATGTATTCCTGTCTATGTTACGTGCCAGTGTAAGTAGGTATTCCTGTCTATGTTATGCACCAGTGTAAGACGGTATTCCTGTCTATGTTACGCGCCAGGGTAAGAAGGTATTCCTGTCTATAGTACGCGCCAGGGTAAGAAGGTATTCCTGTCTATTTTAAGCGCAAACTTGGCATTAATAAAATCGCAATTCACTGCAACATGAGCATTATTTGTAGATATTTGCCAATGTGAATCTTGGGACAGCTACATTATGTTTTGGAGATTCCTCTATGGTCTGGTACGACTTGTTGTATATTATAATTAGTAATTATTGTACTTTATATAGGAAACTGTTAAGGCCCAAAAAAAATAGGTGTTTTTCCTATTGCATGCTCTAAAAAAATAGGGTCGGTAGGTAGAGATTTTTATTATTTGTTTTTATTGTTTATTTATTTTTATTTTTTTTGGAGCAAGATATTGTGAGACTTTACATGTATTTATCTCATAAACACCATACAAGTTGATGATACAGCTGAAAGTTTCTCTGTGATGTCTGTTTACCGCGATACATTATGATAAATCATTGTTCAGAACAAATAAAAAATATATAATTTTTTTTTTCATAAAAAGTTTTAGGGTCGGCCCCTTAAAAATAGGGTCGGTCAGTCCACCAGAAACACAGGTATTTTTTTTTTTGGCATAATGTACCACGTTACCCACCTTCAGTGCTATATGATTGTAATAAGAAGGTAACACAACTATGAAGTATTCCCTGTGTGTTAGCTATGATCATATTTCAGATCCCTGTGTTCAGTAGTAGCCAAGTGGACATACGTTGCTGATGGGGGCTTCAACTCAGAATTCTACAACATGATTGGACTGGGCGACCTCTCTCAAAATAATAATGCACAAATTGGTAAGGAGTTATATAATTTAAAATGTAGAATTGACAGTAAATTTGGATGAGAATATTATACTCTTAACAGGCTATTTTGGCAGGGCCAAGCCATTTTAAAAAAAAAGTTTTGCCTAGCTTGTATTATTGAAATGTCACTGCAACTTCTTATATCTTGAACTCCTTAAATATTATTATACCAAACTTCATATAGATCATATAGATCTATGATTTATTTCATAAACATTTGTTTTGTGTGCAATAACATATATATTTTACAATAAAATTTGAGTTATGGCCCTTGTTTGTCTTAGAATCTCATTTCTTCTCAATAACTCCTGAAATAATTGAAACTGAAGTTGATTTACAGTTTTACATTGACATCTAGTTTACTTCACAACCGTTGTAATGCTTACATTTTATCGATTGATGGGCCTTGCATTAGAATGTAGATGTTTATATAAGGAAAACCTTGGAAGGAAATAAGGAAAACGGCACAGGAAAATGAATTTAAAATGATGAGGGAAAATTAAGCAGCCTTTAATGAACATAAATGGCAATAATGGTCTTCGACCAATGTAGCTCTACTGGCAGGGTCTTCCCCAGATGCTTTTAGCACAGCGGGGCTGCTGTGCCTGATTTCCATAAACCTATCTCCCGCGGTGCCTACAAAGCGTGCCTACAAAGCTGCCGTTGTGCTTTGATCTTATTATCAGATAGACAGCCCCTGATTTTGTACAGATCAACTGTCTGGTAATTAGATCACCCTATATATATCACTCCACACTTGAACACCTCTGAATCAGCAGGGGTAACCTTTGTTTGTGTGGTGTGCCTACAACTTATTATCAGACAGACAAGACAGCCCCTGATTTTGTACAGATTAACTGTCTTGTAATTAGATCACCCTATATATATCACTCCACACTTGAACACCTCTGAATCAGCAGGCCTACAAAGCTGCCTCTGTGCTTTGATCTTATTATCAGACAAACAACCTTTGTTTGTGTCATGTAACAAACACATCATCACTGGTTTGCAGGTTTTTTAAAATAGTACACAGTTCCTGACAATGTGTAAACCATTAGTTGTTTTCACTTATGATGGCATTGGCAGTTATCCTGTATATGTATATAGGTGTTTAACCATTAGCGTTCATATGGGTTGCCTAATTTGCATATTTTTAAATAATGTATGCCATTTTGTCAAAATCATTAACAATTTGTTTTTTAAATAATGAAGAACAAAGTATAAAATTAATGTATTTTTTAAAAATTAGAAAGGAAAATACTTATTCTTTTAATAAAGGAGGGTAATTAAAGCAGTCATTTTATTAATATTTTTAATTAGGGTTAAGTACAGAGAAACACAGTACTGTGTACTTGATATAAAAAAAAAAAGTTTTATGAAATATTAATTTGGCCAAAATAGTTTTAAAAACATAATTAATAAGGGCTTGTATGTCCAATTAATATTTTACATGGTTTCTGTAGAATTTTTAAATGCAGACAATGAGACCTCATTGAACATCTTTTTTGTTTGTCTTTGTTACACTCTACCAATTTCACACAAACATATTTTGACTGATAAAATTCTGTTCATTTATTTGCAGTTAAAATTAATGACTTTAAACACTTTAAATATTATAAAATGCAAAAAATTACTTTTTAAATTTCATTATATAATTTCATTGTGTTTAAAATTATTGAATAGTATACTAATTCACTAGTATAGGGATTGGAATGAACACAATAATACCCATAAAAACATACATTTCCGTTTTATAATAATTGAGTTTAAGAAAGTTCACGTATACTTCAGCCCACCATGTCAAGAATGCAAATTAAAAAAATCAATGCTCCCAAATACGGCGCCTGAATTTTTTTCTGGGGAAGACCCTGACTGGTTGTGTACCAGATATCGTCATTCACCAGATGTCATCATTATCAATAAAGCGCTTGATGGTGTGTTTAT
The DNA here is from genome assembly GCA_037043455.1 of Cyrtodaria siliqua. Classification (NCBI taxonomy): domain Eukaryota; kingdom Metazoa; phylum Mollusca; class Bivalvia; order Adapedonta; family Hiatellidae; genus Cyrtodaria; species Cyrtodaria siliqua. Next base: position 129,282 of record JAWPHD010006155.1, on the reverse strand, counting down.
TTTTTGACCCCACTTTACAAATCACTTCAGATGATTGGAGAGAAAAACAGTATTTTAAAAAGTTTAACTCCCTCAAAACAGCCTTTTTTCCTTTATAAATATAGACAAATCACAAACTAGGGGAATCACATGTTTATGTTGCACGGCAAAAGTCCCCTTTTAAATTTCCGACCATTGAATAAGTTTCACATGCCCAAAAAACTAATAGCGTGCGCTAATAAAATTAAGCTAAGGGAAGCAATGAGTACACACCATTCAATTTCAATTTTTCGGCAGTTATTTCCTCTTAAATAATTATGAATGGTACATTTGAAAAATGATTAAATTGAAGATACGTTTTTGTTCAAAAAATATATTCTTTATATTTAAATTAGTGTTGGGATTTGGTTGAAAATTCATGACCAATCATCAAAGTTTTCAACCAACCGATGATCAATCATTAATCGATTAAACATGGCTTCCATATAAGACACCAGTGTAAGCCTTTTTCAGAATATAATGAAGACATTTGAAGTGCTCTGGTCATTAAGGCAGTAAATGAAACTGACCAGACATTTATTTTAAGTATACATTGTGATGCCCCTTAGAGATATATGATTACTTGTTTTAAAATTAAAACTTATTTCATTTTCTTATGTTTACAACAACCGAGTAAACTCGATCATAAAAAATTGTAATTGATTAATCGGAAAAAAGGCTTAACTGACTGATGGTGGATCAAATCGATTAATCGGAACAGCACTAATTCAACTGCAATTGATCTAATTTTTTTGTTTTTGTTTTTATTAATTACACCTGTTTTCATCATCTCCAAAGAGGATTATGTGGTATTAAATTGAAGATGATGATAACTACTACATTCTTAACAGGCGACTTCTTAACAGGCAACAGGCCCAAATCAGTCCATATTTAGTAACAGTTATGTGACACTTGTTATCGAGAATAGAAACATTGTCAGTACAGATTTACGGCAAAGGAGTAGGCTTCTCTACTGGAAAAGAATATTTGTGAGAGATCTTTGATTTAGAAATATTAAAGAACCTACATAAATATGACGCCATCTGGTACACAGTGAGGATGGCAGGAAAATAGAAACACGATGTAACCTGCCAGCAATACAGAAACTCACTTGTTTTGAAGCAAGCATAATGATGTCAATCTGCTTCAAAAGAGAAGCGTGCAGTAATTAGGACTCGCTCAGATTCGTACCTAGGGACACTTTTCCGATTACAGTTGGTAAAATAAGCTCAGAAATAAGTTTTCCATAGTTTATGACATAGGTTTTGAGCGTTTTTTGGTCCAATTTTGTCTATAAAAGTCGTAATTTTGAGTTTCATTTATTTTTCGTGTTTAAAATGACGTATTGGTGAAGTGTTTGCAGTTGAACTATGTCTTTTTGGTATCAACATGTAGGGTTGCATGTTTGCAACATGTTTTCATGAATAAAATCTGCATGACAACAGGTTTGGTAGGCATGAAACCACTAAATCTTTCCCCTACCCCACTAAAATAGGATACTGTGAAAAATAAAGATTTGTATAAAAGGTAAAATATTATTCCTTATCATTCAAACTCGACTTGGTAGCGTTCAGCTAGTATCAATTCTGATTTTAGCAGTATTTTTGGCATTATTAAGCTCGTATTCGCTACTATAATCAGGTATGGTACCACCAATTTTGAAGAATTTGACTGAAAAATCAATTTTGGCATGAAAATCGACATAAATTGGCATATTCATCGTCCTAATTGTACCTAAAATGCATATTTTATTTATGTCCATTGAATGTTCTAAACATTTAATCTATTTAATATGGTGTATTGACAAGAAGTGCCGTTTGGTATGACAATTCAGATAGTGTAAAATTAAAAAAAAAAATCTGACTTTTGTCAATTTCAGACTATTGTCCTTGGTATTCACAAGACCATATCTCGGCAAATAATCATTCGATTTGCATGAAGTAGGTGTTTTTAAGCTTGTTATGAAAATGACAACACAAACTCCTCATTTAAGAAACATCTGAACATGTTTTCTCCTCTTATAGGTTTACCATCACCAATTACATGTAAACCTCCGAGGTGTAGTCGAATGTAGTTCCTATAATAAGAAGTAATCCCTCCTTTTTCGATGGAAACGGGCATTATAAGTAGGGGAAAACTGCCCCTTTCTATTTGATTTTGTGGTTATATGTATAAGAAGCGTATTAATAGGTTTTACTGGATCACTGATGAACATTTTCGAAATTTCGACTCTATGCTTACACTTTGTGAGCAATGAAAACAGGCGATCAATAAAAACAGCTGTACCCTTGACCTGTTTAGTAAACAAACAAGAACTTTCTTACATGTCTTGTGACCCCACGTTTTCTGGTGATTTTTCAAGTGGAAAAATAGTTTTCTATATGAACATTACACTGCTGCATTATCCATACTTGAGTTGAATTTGCAGCAAATCATTAATATGTGACACTTTAACATTGGTGTCTATGGGGAAAATAATTAGTGCTTTCATACCTAAAATGCAATTTTACCAATATTTCAAATGTCAATAAATAATAACAAAAAAATAATCATCAACATGTCAGTGTAATTTCTGCACTCGTCCTGCTCTTGCTAATGCTAATTTTTACATACATTCACCGGCCTAATAAGAAGTTATTCCAAATTGATCAGCAAGTTTTTGATAGTTTCGCATTTTCTATTTATAGTCTCCAAAAAAAACAAAACTACTCAAAACTACTCAAAACTGAAAAAAAAGAGCAACTATGCACGTCATAATTATTATTAATTCCATCACTTAAAAGGTGCTTAGTTGTTTCTTTCTGATTTACATGCGAAACTGAGGACTGCCCCCTACAGTCACTGGCAACAGGAATTTCACAGTTACAATCACTGACAGTAGGAATTTCACAATTACAGTCACTGGCAGTAGGAATTACACAATTACAGTCACTGGCAGCAGGAATTTCACAGTTACAATCACTGACAGCAGGAATTTCACAATTACAGTCACTGGCAGCAGGAATTTCACAGTTACAGTCACTGGCAGCAGGAATTTCACAATTGCAGTCACTGGCAGCAGGAATTGTACAGTTATAGTGACTGGCGGCAGGAATTTCACAATTACAGTCACTGGCAGTAGAAATTTCACAGTTACAGTGACTTTCAGCAGGAATTTCACAGCAGCCATAATTTCACGGTTATAGTCACTGGCAATAGGATTTCACTGTTACAGTCGCATTGTCACAGTTACAGTGACTTTCAGCAGGAATTTCACAGCAGCCATAATTTCACGGTTATAGTCACTGGCAATAGGATTTCACTGTTACAGTCGCATTGTAGAGTTACAGTTTTATAGGACCTTCTTTCCAGAACCAGCTTATGTGGATCCATTATTATAGATTTAGACATAAAGATTTTTAAAATAATTATCCTCGAAAACCCCATATTTAACCTCTTGTTTCCGGTAGAGTATCTTCAAACCCAATGGGGCCTCATGCCAAATCAGACTGTATGAAACCTTAGTGTGCATCCACAATGGGGCCTCATGCCAAATCAGACTGTATGAAACCTTAGTGTGCATCCACCAAGAATTGTTATTGTGTCAAATTTGTTGTCAGCATAAGCACAATAAACTATATTAAACCTTGAGCAGGATTGAACATAATCCAGAATCTCCACTGCATTCTTGGCATTCTTGAATGTAAACTGCAGATGAACATTGACTTCTTGCTTTGTATCTGGTATGCTGGAAATAAAACCAATCATTGCTGGACTTGTCATATCATGGTTATCTAGAGTGACTTGTTTAAGATGTTTCATCACAGGTGATAGTTTCATTTCTTTTCCCTCAAAGCCTGTCAAACTAATATTTAGTTCCTGAACATTTTCTAGAGTTGGCAGAGTGGATATAAGTGTTTCAATACATCCAGGTAGATGTCGGCGCTGGTGAATGGTCAGTGTTTGTAGTTCTGAAGCGCTGGTCAGACAATGAAGTATGGACGTAAGGGCACTGGGCTTGTATAAATCACTTAAATTGCAAAGCATCAGTTGCGTGGTATTCACCTGGACATTGTCTACATGTAAACCCATCAACTCTAGTGTCCGTAATTGAAGCAGTGACAAATCTAACTGATACCCACATTTGCCATCATCACAGTTCGAATGGTTCCTGGTCATGTCACAACAGTCTCTGCATTCTAAATTTTTTAGGGTTATATTCTCCATCTGTGTCGCCTGTGAGAGGTATAACATCAAGCATTCCACCTGGGCATGTTTTAGTGAGATGTAGCAGAAGGTGATCGTAGTCAGGTGGCGAACAGCATACAGCATAGTAGAAAACTGTTCTAGTGACATTTTGGTCAAATAGTATTTCTCATCATGGGAATCTATTTCCATATTGATTAAAGTATCTTTTGACCCACACACCAAAGACTGGATAAAGTCAATTTCATTTTCTTCTGAGTACGTTTTTCTTCGGATACGTATTTTCTTCAGTGAGTTAGTAGTACGCAATAGGTGCTCTCTAATTTCTCTAGGTAGTTGTTTACCTATATGTACAGAAGTGAGGTTTAATTTGTTTGTTCCAATCAAGTGATATAATTCCTGACGATAATCTGCTAATGGCAGAAATGAGATAAAAATATTCTGAAGTTTTAGTTCAATGTTTTTAATCCCGTTGACAAAACTCTCTCTAACCCAGTCAGCCATGGTATCCTGCATGTATCTTAGAACGTTTTCTGGGTTTGAACAACTTTTGCTTGTTTGTATGTATTCCATTGATATAGGATCCTGAGTAACAACATTGTTTTTTTTTTTTGTTTTTTTTCAGCCATCTTAAGATGACCCGTTTAATCTCCCCGTCACATGGTGTGACAAGGGTCGGGGAGGACCATCCCTTGCCATACCTTACAAAATATATACAAGCATATTATAGAACATTTGAAAATTTCTGTATGTTTGCATTGTAATAAAATAATGAGATGGGGAAGTTATTTTTAGTCCAAAGAAAAAAAAAATGAAGTGAAATGTAATACTTTTAAAAACTGCCTGTGTGGTCCATGTCTTGAATTTTCTGATTTAATCGATGTACAAAATGAAAAAAAAAGCCAGTTCTTGGTTCAGTGAAGGTGAGTAGTTTTAATTTGATCTATTATGTACCTAGTTAAATATTTGTTTTAGCATCTCCCAATCTTTATTAAATTGTTCCATATTTTTGTTTTTTATTGCAATATGTTTATGTGTGTTATGAGAGCATTTAAGTATATTTTTAAGTGCCTGTATGGATAATGGTGTGTTTTGTCGTTTTGAGCAAAAAATATAATATTTGATTTCTAGCAATATTTGCAACTCAATCTTTGTTAAGCATTTTCCAATGTTGAATATAAAAAGTTCTTCTGTAAATGGCAGTATTATTTGTTTTGATACAAGTATTCTTTGTAGTTGTTGAAGGAAAGTTTGTGTTGTGGGACAGGTCCATAGCATGTGAGTAATGGTCTCTTCTTCGTTACAAGAATAACATAAGGGGGTATCTTTTATTTTTATTTTGTGTAAGTAAAGATTAGTTGGAAGTAATCTGTGATTTATTCTAATCTGAAACCATTGCAACGTTGTGCTCATTGTACTTTTGAATGGTGAAGCATATATATCTGTCCATGTTTCTTCCTCTATGTCATAACAAAGTTCCCATTTTAATTTTGAAGTTGGTTTATCGCTGTTTTTATTTAGAATATTGTAAAATATTTTGCAACCTTTTCTGTTTTGGATAAATGGTGTGATGTTTGATGGTATATTTGAAAGTGGCATTTTACTTGAAACTGTTGTTTTCAATATCTTCTTTTGAAAGGATTTAATAACTGATATTAAGCCACTGTATTGTAAGAAACCTGTTTTTAAACCATACATATCTTCGAATTCACTAATGGAATATAGTTCTCCATTATCTTTAAATAGGTCATTTATTAGGTAAATATTTTTATCAAACCAATTTTTATAATATACTGGCTTACTGTCAATTAAAATACTGTTATTGTAAAAAATAGGACTTAATAAAAACGTATCTACAGATTCAATTTTACTACTGTTAATGACTGCAGCAAAAGCAGATAAAACATCAATCCAAAATTTATTATTAGTTTTCTTCATTATTGTTTCACAATAGCATTTGCCTAAAACTGCTAATTTTTTAATATCAATGAAACTTTCAACTGCATGTTTCCATTTACCTTCACTCACAATTAATCTTCTTATCCACGTGGATTTTAGACTGAAGATAAAAGCCTTTAAGTTTATCATGTTGAGACCTCCCTCTGAATATTGCTTTACTATAACTGTGTTTTTAGCTCTACTGATCAGAGATCAGCAGAGCTTATGCCGTGGTGCGGCGTCCGTCGTCCGTCTGTCCGTCTGTCTGTCTGTCCGTCTGTCCGTCTGTCCGTAAACTTTTATTTGTAGCGACTTCACAGCTGAAACTACTGGATGGATATTCATGAAACTTTACAGAAATGTTGCCCATAAAGTCTAGTTGATCCTAGCAAAAATTCATGTTGATGTGAAATCCAAGATGGCCGCCAAAGCTAAAAATAGAGTTTTAAAATACAAGTTTGTAGCGACTTCTTCTTGAAAACTATAAGTGATATTGATATGGGACTTTTTCTAAAATGATCAGCATGACATGATGTTGATCCTAGTCAAAAATCGTTTTGATTCAACGTTAAACATGGCTGCCAGCGGCCATCTTTGTTTACATAGAGTTATATAGTAAAAACTTGTAGCGACTACTTCTCTGAAACTAGTTGGCGAATTGTCATGAAACTTTACAGGAATGTTGCTCTTAATGTCTAATTGATCCTAGAAAAATTTCAGGTCGGCCGGAAATTCAAGATGGCCGTCACAGCTAAAAATAGATTTTTAAAAAATAAGTTTGTAGCGACTACTTCTTGAAAACTATAAGTGATATTGATATGGGACTTTTTCTAAAATGATCAGCATTACATGATGTTGATCCTAGTCAAAAATCGTTTTGATTCAACGTTAAACATGGCTGCCAGCGGCCATCTTTGTTTACATAGAGTTATATAGTAAAAACTTGTAGCGACTACTCCTCTGAAACTACTTGGCGGATTGTCATGAAACTTTACAGGAATGTTGCTCTTGATGTCTAATTGATCCTATCAAAATTTCAGGTCGGCCGGAAATTCAAGATGGCCGTCACAGCTAAAAATAGATTTTTAAAAAATAAGTTTGTAGCGACTACTTCTTGAAAACTATAAGTGATATTGATATGGGACTTTTTCTAAAATGATCAGCATGACATGATGTAGATCCTTGTGGAAAATTATTTTGATTCGACGTTAAACATGGCTGCCAGTGGCCATCTTTGGTTACATAGAGTTATATAGTAAAAACTTGTAGCGACTACTCCTCTGAAACTACTTGACGGATGTTCATGAAACTTCACAGGAGTGTTGCTCTTGATGTCTAGTTGATCCTAGAAAAATTTCAGGTCGGCCGGAAATTCAAGATGGCCGCCACAGCTAAAAATAGATTTAAAATAAATAAGTTTGTAGCGACTACTTCTTCAAAACAATAAGATATATTGATATGGGACTTTTTCTAAAATGATCAGTATGACATGATGTTGGTCCTTGTCGAAAATCGTTTTGATTTGACCTTAAAAATGGCTGCTTTGTTTACATAGAGTTATATAATGAAAACTTGTAGCGACTACTTCTTTGAAACTACCAGACGGATTTTCATGAAACTTCACAGGAATGTTGCTCTTAATGTCTTATTGATCTTAGCAAAATTTCAGGTCGGCCGGAAATTCAAGATGGCCGCCACGGTTAAAAATAGATTTTCAAAAAACAAGTCTGTAGCGACTACTTCCTGAAATCAAATTCAATCAGTAGAGCTTCAAGGTCATTGACCTCTTGTTTATTTTTGCTGGACCTTCCCAAAGAAATTCATACAGTATGCCATTAATTTTTGCTATAATGGATTCTGTAGGATTTGGAAGAGATATAAAAAGATGGTTTAATATTGGTACGAGTAGTGATTTGATAACTGTTATTTTCCCTAATGGAGTTAAATATCTTCTTTTCCATATTTTGATCAAATTTTGAATCTTTGTTATTTTCTCATTATAATTTATGTCTAACATTTTATCTAGATCAACATTGAAATTTATACCTAATAATTTAAATTGTGTTTCCCCCCAAGTTAATTTCCACTTAGTTTTAATTGTGTCTTGGCTATACTTTTTTCTGCCTATCCATATTATTTGTGTTTTATCAAAGTTTACATTTAAACCAGAGTATTTTGCATATTTCGATAATTCTGATAAACTTTCTCTAAGTGAAGATGGAGATCCGTCTAAAACCATAGATGTATCATCTGCGTATTGTGACAGTTTAACTTCTGTACCATTAACATTGATTCCCTTAATATTGTTGTTATTTCTTATTTTGATAGCAAGGATTTCTGCACATAGGATAAAAATGTACGGTGATAATGGATCACCTTGACGACAGCCCCGCCCTATATTAAAAAATTCTGATAGATTACCGCCTTGATTAACTGTTAATTTGGCATTTTTATAGAATAATTTTATCCATGAAATAATACACTTTCCAAATCCAAAAAACTTCAACACATTGTAAACAAATGCCCATGAAAGTGAATCAAACGCTTTTTCGAAATCCACTAGAAGAACAAGTCCATTTAGATTTTTTTCTTCTGCATATTGCATAATATCATATATAAATCTTGTGTTTTCACCTAAATATCTACCTGCAATAAAACCAGATTGATCCCTATGAATTAATTTGTCAAGTGTAGATTTAAATCTATTGGCTATGGCACCCGAGGCAATTTTGTATACACAATTAAGAAGTGAAATTGGTCTGTAATTTTTAATGTTAAGCCTGGATTTATTTTCTTTGGGTATAACAGTAATTATACCCTCTTTTTGGGTTATAGATAATTCCCCTATATTAAACCCACAATTAAGCGACCGGACAATAAAATGACCAATCTGCTTCCAAAATGCTTTAAAGAAATCGGCTCCAAAACCGTCGCTCCCTGGACTTCGATTATTAGACATTGCTCTTAGCGTCGAGGCTAATTCTTCGTATGTTAAGGGACCTTCTATTGAGTTGGATTCAATTGTAGTAAGTTTAGGTATGTTTACTCCCGACAGCTCATTTTCTAAGTCTATATCTTCTAGTAACTCATCTTTATTGGAGTATAAATCTTTATAAAAATTCTTAGCTTCTTGTAAAATTTCAAATTGATCTGTTATTATGTCTCCATTTTTTTTTTCTTGTTTTGGAATTAGTTTAGATGCAAAGTTATGTTTTTCTAGGTTACAAAAAAACTTCGAAGGTTTTTCACCGTCTTCTACTAGTTTTGCTCGTGATCGTATCAAATACCCTTGCATTTTATCTTTTCTTAGGTTTTGTAGTTCTTGTTTAAGTATTTCCATAGATTGGATTTTGTCGGATGATAGATCGTGTTCTAGAACTTCAATGAGTTTTATTAATTCTTTTTCTCGATTTTCTTTTGTTCTCTTTTTGTAGCTTGAATATGATATAGATTTACCCCGTAATTCCATTATCAGTGTTTCTAAAAATAATTGATCATCAATCACAAATTGTATTTCATTATTTGGTATGTTATTTATGTTATCATTGTTGTAAATCGGCACTGCATACTGTGCTTTAACTTCCTCTATTTTTGAATTCATTATATTTAAGTATTCAATATCACTGAGAAGAGAGTTATTATGTTTCCACAATGGTTTACCTCGAATAAAATGCGTACAATTTATATTCAAAATTGTCATCGAGTGATCAGAGCGATAGCTAGATTCAATTGTGCATTTACTTACAGACGGAAAAAGCGTTTCAGATACAAGAAAAAAATCAAGTCTTGCTTGCTGTAGAGGTCTTTTGCGTCTCCATGTATATCTTCTTAAATCAGGGTGTAATTCTCGAAAAGGATCTATAAGATTATTCTGTGCAATAATTTCTAATAATCTTTCTCTAGCATTTTTATTGTTAACGTGTTTATAATTACAGTAATCAAGCTTTTTGTCTAACACTAAATTAAAATCGCCACATATGATCCAAGTATTATTATTAAATTGCTCAGTTTTATGTAGAATATTATCAAAAAAAGTGGGTGAATCATTGTTTGGCCCATAGAGCGTTATAAGTGTAAATCTGTTGTTATCTACAGTTAAGTCCATAATCAGAATATTACCCTCATTATCTGAAATATGACTATGTATTTTATATTCTACATTTTTGCTGAATAATATGGCAACCCCTCGAGAGTTTGAGGTGCCTGAACTAAATACGCATTCATTACCCCACTGGGTGCGAATAAACTTTTCGGTGGCTTCAGTGGAATGGATGTCCTGAAGGCAATATACATGACATTTTTTTGATTTAAGATAATTGAATACATCAACTCTTTTCTCTGCTGAACCAAGACCTTGACAATTAACTGACAAAAATTTTATCTCTGTCATTTATAATATGACTATAAAAGTGGACCACACATAAACAGTTTTCAGAAATAATGAAAAATATTATCAAATGCAGTAAAAAGATACATATCTGCATTTTGAGAATAAAAAAACTCTTAATTTTTGGCAAATCAACATTTTTCATTAGCTTTAAGATTAACATATATATGTATCAGTATTTTTATTTTTTTTACATGAAAAAACTATTTAAATTTTTGAAGTTCTGTTTTTTGTTTTTTTGTTGTGAATGCAAATCAACTCAACAAAAACATCAGGAACCAGCTTTAAAAGCTAAAAATAAACAAGAGTATACAGGTCTATATATACAACATTTTTTTCTTATCTCGATTTTTCTTAATATAAAATTGTTATTACTGAAATGTTAATAGCAGTTGTGTCCCTTTGTAAACTAACTATAAAGTGTAAATAAACTATATAACTTAAGTCTCTCTCTACCAGAAAAAAACAACATAATTATTTCATAGTAGTTGTTCTTACTGAAATTTTAATAGCAGTTGTGTCCCTTTGTAAACTAACTGTATAAGGTGTAAATAAACTATATTACTTAAATCTCTCTCTAGCAGAAAAACACAAACATAAAACAGAATTACTTCATAGTCAAGTATGCTGTTTTGTCAAACGAAGGGGTCATAGGGAAGTCTGCTAAAATAATTTAAGAAATGAGGATAAACAAACTTACATGTTTCCAATTTCAATATTAAAACTCCTTATGTCCATTTAGTAAATTCAGAATCCTTACACATGTATGATTCAATCAAATATATATATATATTATAATATATTGCAGTCTTGCTGTTAAAAGCGTGGCACCTCAAAATAATCCAGACTCCTGAATGTCAATAAGCTTAAAGTCAGCTCGGATAATATGTCCTTTAATATGTCCTTTTCACCAGGAATATAGATATTAAACCCATGAAAATCATTGCAAAATGAAAATTTATCTAAATGTATCACTTTAAATGTCTGTGCAGTTAGTTTATATTATTACCACTTTGTTTATTCCGAACTGATTATGAAGAGAAAAAAAAAGGGAATAAAACATATTTTTACAGAAAAGCAGTTAGTTTTTCCTAATCACGTGCGCAATATCATCGTGTATGTCGAACTTGTGTCTGATGCCCATTTTCGTTTTCCCAAAAACGCCACCGTTGAAATACCAAGCGGACTCGATGGCGTCGTCATCAAGGAGGCTTGAAATCAGCTGGGCATTGGATTTCGTAACATCATCTACCAGTCGTGTACCCACTTGTTTGAATTCGCGCCTGTGTCTCATGATCTTAGATTTCTCATTATTGTTCATGAGTTTAAGCAAAACTGGTTTTGGGTGTCCTGGTTTTCCTGGAATCCTATGTATGGCTACGATCTTTGAGGGGTTGATGGTTACACCCGTAGTCGCTACCATTTCACAGATTTTGTTAGTGAGAGATTCCTCAGTTTCAGATGGTATTTCAAGAACATTCATGAACTTTATGTTGTTTTTTCTGGAGTACTGTTCATTATAGTTTGCTTTTTGTTCTGCATCCTTTGAACGTCTCTCCGAATTTTCAACTCTTTTTTTCAAATCAGAGAGATTTGATTTTTGAGCTATTAAGTCCTTAAGTTGCTCGTTCTCTTTTTCAACACTTTCTAGCTTTTTGTTCAAGCTTCTGGTTTTCTCTTCCAATTTGGTTGCATTGTTAACGTGTTTGGATAGTTCTTGAGCAATTTCAGGGCACATCCCATAAACAAACAAGAACACTTTTGACATCTCTAACACTTTGTTCACTGAGGTGCAGATTCTAAATATATGTTCAGTAACTTCATGTTGATTTGTGCTCATAGAAATGTACATAGCAGCTAAATATTCCTGAAATGTTTTGTGCAAGAATGACAAGCTTTTTGTTCGAGATGTGCACTCTTTGATTATTATGCTTTGGGACAAAACACCGACTTTGAGGCAGATATCGATCTCTGTCTGGGATAATCCGTACATTTCAACAACTGAACTTTCAAACACAAGTGATGACTCTTGGTCCACACTGAAGAGTGTTTCAAATGAAAGTTTGCCGAGAGAATGCAAGAGAGGTCTGAATTCTTTGCATTTGAGTTTTCCTTTAAAACATTCAGGTAGCTGTAGCTTTGATTTTTTCCATTCTTGTTTCATCTTTACCAATCCCCGATGTTCCTTGAGGCGTTCCTCTGCCAGCTCAAACAGTAGGTTAGTCATCCCGCTATAAATAGCACACTGCGACTCTCCGAGAGGCTTGTTGTCATACCACAGGCAAGCAAGCTGTTGCAATATCACAGGTACAGTAGTTAATGACTCTAACTTCTTATCCCACAACACTTCCCTAAAAGAGTTAGGACGCCTATTATACCCATATTTGGAATTTAAAATATTAACGATAGATCGTATCAGTTCATCTTTAGATTCACCATCGAGACTTTTCATTGTTAACTTCTGGTCAATTTCTGTCGGTCTCAATCTCAGGACTTCCAGCTTCCATGGTCGTGTAGTTGTTAAGATGGTGCATTTGTTTGTTGTCGTTCTGGTAGGAAGTCCAGAATTTACGAAAGGCGATGTTTGGTGATGCTTTGGCGGAGACCACTCGTCAAGGCCATCTAAGATAATGAGACACTTTTCAAACTCTTTTGTCAAAATGGTGGACAAAATGTGACTATGATTTGGAAGCAGCTGGTTTGTGATCATTTGTTGTATGTCGATATCTGCTCGAGCGTGCCTTAGAGAGATATAGAATAAGAAATCGAATTCCAGCATGGCTTTTTCATCTTGAGATAACGAAGGCAGACGTGGTTCAGCTTTACAGCACTTGCAAATCAATCTGTGAAACAGTGACATTTGTTCATTGTCAACTGATGGGTCGGCCATTTTGCGTTTAGTATGGGCTCGACACCATGTTGTTATCATTCTTTGACATAAAGCACTTTTCCCAAAACCAGCGTCCCCAGTGATGTAAATGTTCTTGCATGGCTGTGACTTCTTATAGAATATGTCATGGTAACTTTTTACTTTCTCTTTAGATTGTTGTTGCTGTGGGTTGTCAGAACACACATATTGTAGACTTTCTTGACACATACGAGGTTTCACATACAGATCTGCTACCTCTGCATCAGCTTCCTCCGGAAAAAGGGCATTGATGGGCATCTTTGAAAAATGGTCCTCATATAACTTGAAAAGGTCTCTCTGTATATCTGGATTTAGAAAATATATGCAATGTCATTCCAGAAGTACCATAATTGTTGCTATAACTCATGAGTTACTTAATTGGTAATTTATCAAACATATATGCAGCACGAAATCCAGCTTGAGTTTACAATGATGACGTTGTCTTGATGGACACCACTCCATGCATTATTCCTAAAAGTGCCAGTTATTGTTATAAACTTGTTTGTTCTGGTTTGACCCTAATACTTTATTTAACATAATTATTTTGATATTTACAGAATGACATGGGTACTTGTTCATATATAAGAAGAATTTCAAACTGTAGAACATTGTTTTTATTGAATTCTTATTAAGTAAAAAAAAAAGAGAGAAAGATCAGTTGGTCAAGAAACGTTTTATATTTGCATAACTGAAACAGTTTTCATTATAGTGCTTTACAAAAAAGAAGTTAAAAAAGATTACATTTTAGCTCACTTGAGCTGAAGGCTATTGTGACTGGCTTTTTGCGTGTTCGTCGTCGTTCACTTTTGCTTAAAGGGACAAGAGACGATTTGGAAGGGTGATTGGTATCAAACTTAATACAAATGAAAGCCATCATAATCTGCTTTAGTTTCATATGAGATGTCCATGTGCATTGATTAGAACGCTGTGTTAAATTATTGTTTATGAAAATGTTTGGGCTGGAAAATTTGACAACTCAGCTGGGTTGATAATTTCCATGCAATACAATGTCCCCTACCAGGCATTGTGTGATAATTTGATATGTTTAGTATTTGAGGATATTTAGTTTTCTCACTGGATAGTATTTGAGGATATTTAGTTTTCTCACTGGATAAATTGACAGATGAATATGTCAATGACTATCTAACGCAACAGAAATGTAATGCATTAATCCATTAGCTAGCGTGTTGAATTTGTTGGAACCGTAAAATGCCAGATTAACTGTCTGAAAAGTATGGGACTGAATATAACTGCATGAATTACTGCATAGGAGAATGCAATCAAATTATCTTCATATACATATTTTTAAAGAATGTAACAACAGTTGTTTTGTTTTTAACTTAAAGGTGCCAACTTTCTTTTATAGTAGATTACTTTCCATGAGCCACACCTTCTGGGTAAAGTTTCATTAAACTCCCTAAAAGGAAAGTTATGTCGTTGGTGGTCAGAAACCAATTTTCTATGTATAGTAACAATAACCATGACCTTGGACCAAATGACCCAAATAGCTAACCCAAGCTTCCTTTCCATGAGCCACACATTTTGGTTAAGTAAAGTTTCGTTAAAATCCCTCAAGGAAAACTAAAGGTATTGATCAGAAACTAATTTTCTATTTTCAGTAACAGTGACCGTGGCCCCAGTAACCCCAAATGCAATCCAAAGCTTCCTTTGTCATATAAGCTACCTACACACACATTTTCAGGCCAATATTCCTTAGTAAAGTTATTAAGCATAAAACTAATTTTCTGTTTTTAGTAAACAGAACTTGACCCAGTGACCCCAAGTGCAATCTTAAGCTTCCTACATAGGAAGTTTGCAGCCAATATCTCATTCCTAAGTAAAGTAGTTCCTGTTTTTAGTAACAGTGACCTTGACCCCAGTGACCTTGACCCCAGTGACCTCAAATGAAACCCAAAGCTTCCTTTTTCGTATAAGCTACATACATGCCAAGTTTCAGCACAATATCTCATTCCTAAGTAAAGTTATTGAGCGGAAACCAATTTTCTGTATTTAGTAACAGTGACGTTGGCCTTGACAGCAAGTTTCGGGCCAATATCTCTTTCCTAACTAAAGTTATTGAGCGGAAACCAATTTTCTGTATTTAGTAACAGTGACGTTGGCCTTGACAGCAAGTTTCGGGCCAATATCTCATTCCTAATAAAGTTATTGAGCGGAAACCAATTTTCTGTATTTAGTAACAGTGACGTTGGCCTTGACAGCAAGTTTCGGGCCAATATCTCATTCCTAACTAAAGTTATTGAGCGGAAACCAATTTTCTGCATTTAGTAACAGTGACGTTGGCCTTGACAGCAAGTTTCGGGCCAATATCTCATTCCTAACTAACGTTATTGAGCAGAAACGACTTTAACGGCAGTGATACCAAATTCAATCCCAAGCTTTCTTTTCATATAAGCTACCTACCCAGAAGGTTTCATTCCAGTATCTCATTATTCCAGTATCTCATTCCTAACTAAAGTTGTTAAGGGGGAAAAAAACGTGATAAACTGACAGCTTCACAGACTGAGTGCAATCGTATAGTTCTTCCGGTCACGGACTAATACATGTGTACTTTGATCATAAAAGAAGTACTTTTCATAACATACTTTGATCATAAAAGAAGAACTTTTCATAACATCCTTAAAGCATCAAATAAGTTACTATTAATGCTTTATAAGTCCAATACTAGCAGAGTTGGCCTGTTTTCCAGCCCAAAATATTTCATGACGGATTATGGGGCCTAGTTTAGTGTATATGCACATTGGATATGAAACTGTAATGCATTATTTTGGTTTTATTACATTTTTACATCGCTAAATATTAATAACTAACTCCGAACACAAAAATAACTAACTGTGATGTTGAGTTATGACGTCAAAAAGTGTTGGTGACGTCGACGTCATCCGCCGAAAATGTTCAATAAAGCGAATAATTCCAGTTAAAATCATGCATAAACTGATTTAAAATGTAATAAATAGAATATTTAACTGTTGTGTTTGATTATAGGGAAATCCTTCACTCGATGGTAGGCGGGTTCGCTTTGCAAATAAGGCCAGTCACCAAGATTATTGATCAAGCATCGTTGGAATTATTTTGACTTAAATGATGATTATATCCTATACTTCCATCAAGTGAGCCTCAGGCCCATGTTGGCATCATAATATTGAATATTTGGAAGTTATTAGGATGATTTCTTTTTTTATGTTGACTTCTAAAAGCATTTTTTATTGTGCTGGACATGATTACACATATATTGGCTGCTTTGCCTTGTCCCCTTTTAATTGTGTTGTAAATCAAATTATCTGTCTTGCTTGAATGAATGGAAAATAGTTTAAAAGCTAATGGCTTTAAATGATAAATTTCATTGCCAGTCACCTTTTTTCTCATTTATGTATGCTTTTGGCTTCACATTGTCCACATATTTTGCCTGCCTGTAAATATGTTGAAGATGCTCTGATTGCTCGCTGCCTTGTGTCTGTATAGCTTCAGTAATATCTTTTCCCCTTTCCTCACAGTATTCAGTTTGCTCTTTTATAACTTGAACACTTGCTTCTTTCTCTGCTTGTATTTCTGTGATTGTTTCTTGTTTCTTACCATCAATGTGTTCAGTTTGTTTACTTCTCTCTGCTTGTATTTCTTTGATTGTTTCTTGTTTCTTGCCATCAATGAGTTCAGATTGTTTACTTCTCTCTGCTTGTATTTCTTTGATTGTCTCGTGTTTCTTCCCAACAATGTGTTCAACTTGTTTACTTCCCTCTGCTTGTATTTCTTTGATTGTCTCGTGTTTCTTCCCAACAATGTGTTCAACTTGTTTACTTCTCTCTGCTTGTATTTCTTTGATTGTCTCTTGTTTCTTCCCAACAATGTGTTCAACTTGTTTACTTCCCTCTGCTTGTATTTCTTTGATAATGTCTTCTTTTTGTTTGCTTCCTTTAGAATGTATATCTACAATCACATGTATTTTCGTTTCCTCGATAATAGTTTCTTGTTCTTTGCACATTTTTTGTATATTTACAATGGCCTCTTTTTCCCTAGACTGCATGTCCTTAATTGCCTCTGTTTTCTTTTCCCTTATACTACCTTCTTGTTCTTTTCCCTGTGTGTGCATGTCTTGTATTGTCTCATTTTTCTTTTTCTCAATATATTTTTCTATTTCTCTACCTTTTTCTTGCATATCTTGTGTCACCTCTTGTCTCTTACACTCAATAATTTTAGTCTGATTGCTGCCCTCTTGTTGTATGTCATCTTTGGCTTCTTGCGTTTCCTCCCTGATTGCTTGTAAAGCCTCCTCACGCATCTTTGCCTCATCTTGAGCAGTTACAGCCAGTGATCCAGTCTTTATCTTTAAACAAATATATTACACATAATAATATTTTAACTAATTCAACTGCGCCATCGCAAATCGCCAAGCCGTCCTCACACAGGTCAATATAGTAAACAAATATATGTTCACCCCTTTGACTCCATGTCCAAATCTAGGGGTAACACTGTTTGGGTTGACTGTTCTTTGATACCCAGATTACAAATTTACAAATAGTACTATATATGTTACTCTGTATGTATGACACTGCATCTAAATTAATAAATACAATTTGTGTATTTATAAATTAATAAATACAATTTATGTATTTATGAATTTGAACTATTGAGTGTGTAATACATGTACTATCATCCTAACATTTAATTTGAGAAAAAAAAATCATTTGAGACATAATTAAAAAAAACACCAACACCAGGATGTTGCACTTAATGTATGTTCCAAAGTACAGGACAGGTGATGCTAAACCCACACTTTACTCTTTCACGCCGAGTGAGAAAATAAGTAATTATGCGGAGTTTGATGACAAAAGTACTCGGAACTGAAATCAGCTATGCGAAAAATGAATTCTGATACTTCACTTAGAAAACTCGGAGTTCGCTGAGACGAACATATACAGGTAAAGGGTGCATCTTTTTCTAGGTTGAAGACATTTTTTCCGTAATTATTCAGTAAGTTTAGAGAGAAAAGTTGAACTTTCTTTTTTTTGAATGTTGGAAACCCGAAAACACAAATTCAATATTTCCTGGATGTTTTACTGGGCCATGATGCTGTTTATACAGCAGTTCCTATTATCGGCTTAACGGCGATCAAACATTTCCATTTAAGTAGTAATGCTGGATATTATATGGTTCTAATTGATCGTTATTTGTAACCGGTTTTACTAGTCTGCTATTTATGTTTTAATACATCAGTGGCATCTTAGGTTAGAAATAATAAAAAAAATGTAAATACCGGGTCATAAACTTGTTGTGATTTAAACATAAAACGTTTGAAATACTGGTCTGTTTTGAATTTTTCTAGTTATATATTATATCAATCATACAAACTTTGTACAGAAAATATGCCCTCGGCATCTTTTTTTTCTTTCTAATTTTTCTGGCAAGTTCTTGCATAATATTTCAAGCACCCTGAAAAACTGTTGGAGTAATTCAGGTGTTTGTATATTTCCAATAATAGATCATCACACATGCACAGCCTTGGTTGATTCGATTCTACACAGAGTAACTCGAGAGTGTTTGACCGCTAGAAAATTGTGTACTTTCGCGAAATGGGTACTTGGAGTACAAACACCAACTGTGCGTACATTCGCTACCCTAAACTTGGCGAATCAAGTGAAGTGTGGGTTTCGCGTGAGCTGTACTGTAAAATCATGTTATCCATAAATTCAAAATGGCTTACACAGCTAAAAATAAATGTTCAAAATACTATTTTGTGCAAACTACTTCTAAAACGTGTTAGTGGTATGGATTTGGAACTTTTACCAAAATGACTGGCATGACGTGTAGTGGTCCTATACATGGCTGTCTTTGCTTACGTAGAATTATAAGTATTGAATTGAGTTGAATTGATTGAACTGAATTGGGGTTTTATGGCGCACCAACACAAGAAAGGTTATATGGTGCCAAACAGGATGAACATGCCAGGCTCCATCCTCCATTTACATCTAGATAAAATATGGAGAATGGGCCTAGAAACTTCTAACCTGCAGAACTGCAGAGTTGCTGCAAATTCTATTGTAGACACTCCATTTATGATGGAGCCACATTTCCACATATGCAATGTGATGAAGGAAACCTTGAATGAGCATGATAAAAAAAATGAACATGAAGAGGGGGTCCTACCACTCTGCCTGTAGCGGGAGAATTATAAGTAATAACAACTTCTTAAATTGCATGTTAACCAAAATACATGTATATGTATAGATTTTTTTTGATAATTTAACAACATTAGTCAAGTATTGCTTTACGTGGGTTGTCCCAGGGATCAATATGTTATGGTAGCTTGCAACCATTACTCCTTTATCTTTGGTATAATATATTTTTATCAAAAATGTTTTTTAATTTCTTTCAAATATGCAACTGTCCTTGACAGTAGATATGGTGATAAATGACACATTTATTGTGCCTTACCTGTTTCAACTTGACCTTACCTGGTTCAACTTTTACCTGTTTCAACTTGGCCTTACCTGTTTCAACTTTTACCTGTTTCAACTTGGCCTTACCTGTTTCAACTTTTACCTGTTTCATCTTGGCCTTACCCGTTTCAACTTGGCCTTACCTGTTTCAACTTTTACCTGTTTCAACTTGGCCTTACCTGTTTCAACTTTTACCTGTTTCATCTTGGCCTTACCCGTTTCAACTTGGCCTTACCTGTTTCAACTTTTACCTGTTTCAACTTGGCCTTACCTGTTTCAACTTTTACCTGTTTCAACTTGGCCTTACCTGTTTCAACTTTTACCTGTTTCATCTTGGCCTTACCCGTTTCAACTTGGCCTTACCTGTTTCAACTTTTACCTGTTTCAACTTGGCCTTACCTGTTTCAACTTTTACCTGTTTCAACTTGGCCTTACCTGTTTCAACTTTTACCTGTTTCATCTTGGCCTTACCCGTTTCAACTTGGCCTTACCTGTTTCAACTTTTACCTGTTTCAACTTGGCCTTACCTGTTTCAACTTTTACCTGTTTCATCTTGGCCTTACCCGTTTCAACTTGGCCTTACCTGTTTCAACTGGGCCTTACTTGTTTCAACTTGGCCTTACCTGTTTCAACTGGGCCTTACCTGTTTCATCTTGGCCTTACCTGTTTCAGCTTGGCAATGGCATCTTGAGCGTGTGTATCTGCAGCAAGTTGTTTGGCATCACTGAGTAGTTGGATCATTGTGTCTATATGGTCATGTAACACAGCATCCGTAATTTGGAACGTTGGTGTATGCAGTATCTCATTTCGTCTTGTACGTGCCTGTTTAAAAACACTCACATGAAAACATGTTACATATAGATAACATGTGACCTTTATTCTTAAGATTTCAAAATCGATAGGTGTCTGACCAACACCGAAGCAAACTTTATAAACATTTTTATATGCCCGTAGTGACATATTATTCCAAAGTAATAGGTCTACAACAAAGAAACTTTGTACCATCAGCATGATCCAGTGAATACATATGATGAAAAAAGTAAAAAACTCTCGGATTTTCACATTTTTATCCCCTGCCACATAGAGGGAGAGGAATATAGGAATAGTCTTCATAGGTTCGTCCCGTCTGTCCATCACATTTCATCTCTGCTTCATAAATCTTGCATGCATGGAAGGATTTCAAAATAACTTGGCACATTTACTCATCTTATCAAGATGATGTGCATAACTCAAAAGCCTTGTCAGTATCTTCAAGGTCAAGGTCGCTCTGAAGGCCGTTCACTTCTTATATGACTAAAAGTCCCATTTCGAGACATCTTCATAACTCTTACATACATAGATTTTAAATTAATTTGGCATATTTACTCATCTCATGGAACTGATGAGTAGTAGTAGTCAACACCTTCAACACCTTGGTACCTTCAAGGTCAAGGTCACACTGTATGCCTATAATAAGGCCCACTTTGTGTCCCCTCCATAACTCTTGCATGCATGGACAGATTTCAATACAACTTGGCAAAGCCCAGCACCCATGCCAGTATCCTCAAAGCTCGTAAGGCCCTTGGCTTCTGAATGCCTATATTTATATAGCATATTTCTTTTCCGCTCCACAACTCGAGCATACATGGAGTGATTTCAAAATAACTTGACATATTTACTCATCTCATTGAACTAATGTGTGAAACCAACACCCATGTTGGTATCTTCATGGTCAAGGTCACACTGAAGGTCATTCATCTTTAATATGCATATAATGAGGCAAATTTTGTGTCCGTGTCAGCTCTTACATGCATTGACAAAATCTTCTTTCTGAAACCATGAGGCACGAAGCTAACATATATTACATGTAGCATCATCTTACAGTTCTCTACCAAGTTTGTTCAAGTTGTGAGCCTCGGGTCAGCTCTGGTCATTTGGTCAGTCAGTCGGTCGGATTTGACTTGAAGCTTGGGATTGTTATTTGGATCATTTGGTCAAAGGTCAAGGTTGCCATTACTATAAAAATAAAATTGGTTTCTGTTCAATAACTTAAGCTTTCCTTGAGGATTTGTTTTTAAACTTCACCACAAGGTGCAGCGCATGGAAAGGAAGCTTGGGATTGTTATTCGGGTCATTTGGTCAAAATTCAAGGTCACTGTTACTATAAATATAAAATTGGTTTCAGCTCAATAACTTGGGTGAGGAATGTTAATGAAACTTCAGCACAAGGTGTGGTTCATGAAATAGAAGCTTGGTATTGCTATTCGAGTCATTTATTGAAAGGTCAAGGTCACTGTTACTATAAATAATAAATTGGTTTCTGCTCAATAACTTAAGTTGCGCCAGAGTTATACCCCTCCTTGTTCCTTTTAAAGTTTAGCTGTTTTCAGTAAATTATTTGTTTCAATGAACTACAGTAGTCACATACCTGACAAAATACATTGTTTGGCGAAGAGAGATTCTCTGTAACTGTGTTCTGGAATTCCGTGTGATTGATAATGATGCTTATGAGTCCCGTAAAGTCGGTTTCTGTTGCCGAAGTCACTGTGTTATACCCATCGGCCGGCATGTAGCACTTGGCCAACTCCCAGCTATTACTGCACCAATGCTGGGCATCAGTGTTCCTCCATGAGGGACCTCCAAATCTGTGACTCTTTATGATACTTAAACGGATATTATGGCATATACCTGTTGAGCAGGGCTTACGTCCCTTTGTTGGGTTTCCGGGCTTATGGTAGTTACAGCCCCCTCTAGGTGGGCAGAATCCTCTGGTTCGACAGGGCAGGACATTTTGTGTCGTGCAGGTATTGCAGACTGTACCAGCAGCCATAACCTTCTGTTGGAAGTTTTGGACTTCGCCATCAACGTAACACTGAAGGCCGTCCCGTGTGACCTTGAGCGAAAGGCCTGCCGTCACCCAGTTTCTATACAAGGGGTCCCGCAGAGTTTGTTGAAGGTTGATGGCCATTGTTGCCTCAGCTGTCTCGTAATTTCTTTATAATGTTTTACCTCTCTGTAAACATAACATAAAACACTCATTCCCAAATTTTCACATTAAATACTTAAAGGGACACTGTTCGTAAATAAAGAATATATTGAGCATAAGCAAATAACTTATATTTTTATTCAGTGAAAAGTATGGATGAAAACGTAAGCATAGACCGAAATAAGTATGTACGGTAAGTAATACATTTTTAATTTGAAATTATTTATTTTATTTATTGTTTGTAACCATTGCGGGACCACATTTATGTAGCATCAGCTTATGGTTCTCTACCAATTTTGTTCAAATGGTGACCCTGGGGTGCAGTTTTACATAGAGCTATATAGGAAAATCTTTAAAAAATCTTCTTATCTGCAAAAACTACATAATATTTTGC
This sequence comes from Cyrtodaria siliqua, assembly GCA_037043455.1. Lineage (NCBI taxonomy): Eukaryota > Metazoa > Mollusca > Bivalvia > Adapedonta > Hiatellidae > Cyrtodaria > Cyrtodaria siliqua. The sequence goes on along the minus strand of JAWPHD010006155.1, from coordinate 106,035 downwards.
GTGTAGCATAAGCCTACGATCTTCTACCAAGTCTGTTCAGATGGTGATCCCAGGGTCGAATTTGGCCCCACCCTGTGAGTCACAGTTTAACAAAGATTTTCTCTGAAACTACAAGAGCCAGAGGTCCAATATTTTGCATGTTACTTAAAGATAAATTGCCACCCTTTTTGTAGTATTATCAATTAACAAATTAACTCTTAAACATCATATGAACATTTCTTGATAGTCTCGGAGAGAAACATATATTAAAAACCGCTTCTAAGTTGTATGTAAAAATAAGTATTATTTACATGACGTAGATACTACTTCTACCACTGCGTGACTGCACGGGGAAATGAGGTAAATCTGAATTGTATAGCTGCACAATTATTGCCAAGTAATTGACAAGTAATTGATAAATACATTTACTTCTGGATTAATTTACCTGTTTAAAGTTTTCTACATCAAATAAAATCTTATTCTCGCTTTTCACAGATACCGGTATTGCAATGTATGAATTGAATTGTAAATATCTATTGTTGTGTATTGATTACGATTTAAATAAACATAAACATGTTCATGAAACAAAACATGGTCGGAGAACTTTAAGCCTATGGTCCTCTACCAATTTTTTTCAAATGATGACCACGGGGTCAAAATTGGCCTCGCCTTAGTGGTCACATGTTTTACATAGTAAGACTATAGGATTTTTTTTTTAAAAAATCTTCTTTGAAGCAACAAGACATGGATCTCTCATATATTGCATGTACCATAAGCTTATGGTTCTCTGTCAATTTTGTTCAAATCGACAATTTGAGGTCAAATTTGGCCCTACCCAAGGGATCACATGTTTTACATTGACTTAAATGGTTTTCTTGTCTGAAACTACAGTTATACTCTGCATAGGCCCCCGCAGTCTGACACTACCCCTGGGGAAATAGCCCATTGGTCATATCTTGGAATCAGTTGAGAACCCTACCCTATTACCATATATACTCTTACTGGGCATCAACAGGCTGATACAATCATCCAACCAACATTGGCCCTCGGGTCCATCCCCACCCCTGGGGACATAGCTCCTGGGTCATAACTGGAAATCGTTGAAATCCCCACCCTATAAATGTATCCACACTAATTGGGCCTGAACATTTTTCGGAAATTTGCGAAGACGCGCTATCACCTGCGTGATCTATGGGATGCCGAGTTGTCCGTCGTCTGTCCGTTGTCCGTCCGTCCGTCCGTCGTCCGTTGTTAACTTTTGTCTCGTTAGGACGATAGGACCTTTATTTTTCATCCAATATTTACCAAACTTTAAGAGGTTGTTAATATCAATGAAAGCTCGGATGAGTTCGAAAACTAGCCAGATTGGCCAAATATTAGCAGAGTTATGGCCCTTGATTTAGTTAAAAATGCTATATTTTGCTTCATTAAGACGATAGGGCCTTCATTTTTCAACCTATCTTTACCAAACTTTACCACATTGTTAATATCAATGAAAGCTCGGACAAGTTCGAAAATCAGCCATATCGGACTAGTAACAGCGGAGTTATGGCCCTTGATTTAGTTAAAAATGCTATATTTTGCCTCGTTAAGAGGATAGGGGCTTCATTGTTCATCCGATCTATACCAAACTATATCAGATTGATTATGTCGTTGAAAGCTCAAACAAGTTCGAAAACCAGCCATATCTGACCAGAAGAGTGGAGTTATGGCCCTTGATTTAGTTAAAAATGCTATATTGCTATATTTTGCCTCGTTAAGACGATAGGGTCTTCATTTTTCATCCTATCTTTACCAAACTTTACCAGATTGTTAATATCAATGAAAGCTTGGACAAGTTCGAAAATCAGCCATATAGGACCAGCAACAGCGGAGTTATGGCCTTGATTTAGTAAAACATTCTATATTTTGCCTCGTTAAGACGATAGGGCCTTCATTTTTCGTCCGATCTTCACCAAGCTATACCAGATTGTTAATATAAATGAAAGCTCAGAAAAGTTTGAAAACCAGCCAGTTTGGACCAGTAACAGCGGAGTTATGGCTCTTGATTTAGTTAAAAATGCTATATTTTGCCTCGTTAATATGACAGGGTCTTCATTTTTCATCCGATCTTTATCAAACTTTACCAACTTGTTACTATCAGTGAGTCCGACAAGGTTGAAAACCAGCCAGATTGGACCATTTACACCGGAGTTATGGCCCTTGATTTTCTGAAATATGCTATATTTTGGCCTCATTAAGAAGAAAGGGCCTTGTTTGGCCAGATCTCATTGATATTTTTCAGGGATGATCAGTACCAAGCCTAGTTGTACATATCGTCACCGTGTTCAGGTTGAATGATTTTGGCGGAGTTATGTCCCTTTAAAGGTTTTAATACACAAACTTTGTCCTGACTAGTTCTCCTGAACACTGGCCGGATTTAAACGAAACTTTATGGTGATGATCAGTTCCAGGTCTAGTTGTGCAAATCTTTGCCGGTTGAATGATTTTTGGCAGAGTTATGGTCCTTTAAAGGTTTTAATACACAAACTTTGTCTGGACTATTCTGAACATCTCCCCACATTTCAAGGAAACTTTACAGGGATGATCAGCACCAAGCCTAGTTGTGCATATCATCGTCGCATTCCGGTTAACAGATTTATGGTGGAGTTATGGCCCTTTAAATGTTTTTAATACATAAACATTTTCTGGGCTAGTTCTCCTGAACCCCTGGCTGGATTTTATGAAACTTGATAAGGATGATCAGTATCAAGCCTAGTTGTGCATATCATCGCCATATCCGGGTTGAATGATTTTTGGCAGAGTTTTGGTCCTTTAAAGGTTTTAATAGAGAAACGTTGTCCAGATTAGTCTGTTCTGAACTCCTTGCTGGATTTCAACGAATCTTGATGGGGATGATCAGTACCAAGCCTAGTTGCACCTGTCATTGCCTTGTTCTGGTTGAATGAATTTTGGCGCAGTTATGACCCCTTAAATGTTTTTATACACTAACATTGTACAGACTAGTTCTCCTGGACCTCTGGCTGGATTTCAACGAAACTTGTCAGGGACAATCAGTACCAAGCCTAGTTGCGTATATCATCACCATTGAACAATATTTGAAAGAATTATAACCCTTGTGCATAAACTTTATCTTAGCCAGTAGAGCGTCCACAGGCCCTCTTGGGCCTCTTGTTTCATTTTGCGAAGATCAACAGTTGAGCGATACAGGGCCATGTTGGCCCTCTTATTGTAAATTGAGAAAAAAAACATACCTCCAGGAAGCAACATGTCTCTATTCTCTGCATGTATCCTTCTGTGCTCACTTAGACAAATATCACCTACAAAAATTATAAGAAGAATGAATATACTTTAATAATGATATACTTTGTCTTCATAATTGAATTGAATTTGGCTACATTGTTATATGACCAAGATAAATTTTAATGAATATTTGGAATCTAAGCTTCATATACATCGACACAAAAACCCGAAACATGAATTTAGAAATTTCACAATATTTGGAGAAACAAATATACTGAAACTCCAACTTAAAACCCTGTTAGCTACGCATAATCGTGCAAGTTAGGTGGTCGCTTCTTGGTTCCCTTAACCACCCCAGAACAACACGGGGATAATTTACAAAGAATTTAAATTTATTCATACATTCAGACTTACTATCTTCAATCTATTGTATGCAAGTTTAGAATTATTTGCAAATCATATTAGTTATATCAGAACACATTGTGTAAGACAATTTATTACATTTCTATGGGTGAAAGATTGGGATTTCTCAGTGCAAGAATATTCATAATCGCTAAATATTAATAACTAACTCAGAACACAATAATAACTAACGTTGCTAACTCAGAACACAATAATAACTAACGTTGCGACGTTGAGGCGTGACGTCAACAAAGTGTTGCTGATGTCGACGTCATCCGCCGATAACGTTCGATAAAGTGAATATTTGTTTGAAAAACGTAATTTAAAATGTAATGAATAGATTATTTAACTGCTGGGATCGATTGTTGGGTACTCCTTCACTTGATGGTAGACGTGCTTTGTTTTTTCACTCACTTGCTTGGCTCGTTCATGAAAAGAACCACACCACTCGTGAAGGATTTCCATATAATCGATCCCAGCAGTTAAATAATCTCTATATAACATTTACTCAGATTTAAATGATTTAAATTATCTCATCACATAAGATGTTTATATGAATGGCAAACATAGGTATAAATAAATCTATTTTGCATTTAAAGGTTGGGACAATTGGTGTATGCTTACTTGTGTGTCGCCTGCATAGCATGGAAGACACTTGGGGATCATTTTATCTGTTGTCCATTGTCTCTCCGTCCATCGGTCGCACTTAAACCTGCAACCTGACATTGGCCGTAAGTTGAAAAGGATTTGACCTATGTTTATGAAACTTTACGCGCATCTTCAGCTTACCCCAAGGAAAGTTGTTAAACATATCCAATAACTCTGATTTTCAATTTGGCAGAGTTATGCCCATTTTCATAACATTTTAACCTGTAACCTAACCAAGCTCATAAGTAGCCATAACTTGAAAAGCAGTTGACCCGTTTTCATGAAACTTTACATACACGTCACCAATAACTCTGACTTTCATTTTGGCAGAGTTGTACCCCTTTTCATAAAACTTTAACCTGCAACCTAAGGGAACACATAACTGGCCATAACTTTGTGTCTCAATGTTCGATACAATCTAGAGACTTACAGCAGACAGTGACACCAAGTCCTTTTGTAAAGATGAAGTACTGGGTCCTGTTTTATGAAACAACCTAGGACCATTTTGATCGTAAATCAATTTCTTAAATGCTTCACTATAAATTACACTTTTCAAATAAAGTGATTTCATTTCATTTTCTTATACATGTGATATTTCTGCATTAGGTGCACACATAATTAACATGTCGTCAGTACTTAGATGTCTCCACCCTATTGTTGATTTCGGAGTTTATTGACAATAGATTATATTATAAAACAACTGCACATGCTTTATTGTACTGTTGCACCTGCTATTGTTTGTCGGAGGTATAGTATTGGTTTTATTGGTTAAAATGGCAAGGTTCATACAGCCTTAAAAATGTCTTAAATTTCAGAAGTAGCCTTTAGAAGTCCTTAAATCCACTTCAGCCTTAAAAAGTCCTTGAATTCTGACAAAATATCATTAAAGGTCCTTGAATTTCATAATCAGTCAATTAATTATACAAGAGGAATAATATCTGACGTAGTTTAAAAATAATCGGCAAAAAAAAATTTGCCGATAATGTCATGAGTTAAACCGGGCCTTAAAAATGGGTTATTAGGGCCTTAAAAGTCCTTAAAAAGTCCTTAAATTTCATAATGATAATTTTGTATGAACCATGAATGGTAAATGATTGACAACTGGCGACATGTTAATTGTCTACATTGAATGCTTAGGTGAAAAAAAGTGAACGATTTTAAAAATTTGAGACCGTAAGATGTTTAATAAAACAGGGCCCAGGTACACAGTTTCTTCATTGGTAAAGGTAGGAATTTCACAATCAATAAACGTAAACAAGCTATTTGTAAATCAGTTAAATCTGTGCAAATTTGGGACAAATTACCTGATGTTGTAATTATAGACAAATTTGTGTATAAAAGGTAAAATAATAAAATATGTTCAAACAAACCTTCTTTTGCACATAAAATGGCGATCTTTATCTCGTATCCAAGGACTAATAATAAACTTCCTTTTTATATACCTTTACAAACCTCCTGGGTCGATACAGGGAGAAATCAAATGACATAAACACTGCTGCACCATTTATAGATTTTAACCTGTTATATTTAACCTGTTAAGTCCTGAATTTTTAGATCGTCTATGAAAGATGTGTGTTTATACAGACCTGTGCTTGAAGTAGTTATCAAGCATTAAAATTAGAATCTTGATTTATTAATGCAGGATCAGTTTGACTTTAAAATCAGTTTGACTTTAAATCTGCTTGGGTATAATTAGATAAATGGTAATAAGATCGGCGTTTTCAATTTTTCTACGTTACTCTTCCTTAGCTTTAAATATGTTATTGTTGCAATATAACCAATAATTAGTCACCGCATGTGCAAAAACTAATGCTTTGAACTGTTGAAGCAATTAATGAATAATGAAGTTAAACTAAGGGATCCCATAATGAATAATGAAGTTAAACTAAGGGATCCCATAATGAATAATGAAGTTAAACTAAAGGGATCCCATAATGAACAATAAAGTTAAACTAAGAGATCCCATAATGAATAATGAAGTTAAACTAAGGGATCCCATAATGAATAATAAAGTTAAACTAAGGGATCCCATAATGAATAATGAAGTTAAACTAAGGGATCCCATAATGAATAATGAAGTTAAACTAAGGGATCCCATAATGAATAATGAAGTTAAACTAAAGGGATCCCATAATGAATAATAAAGATAAACTAAGAGATCCCATAATGAATAATGAAGTTAAACTGAGGGATCCCATAATCCCATTGTTTGAGCAATCTTAACCAGACTTGCACAGATTGTATATGACATAAGATCTCGGACGAGTTCGATTATGGACAAGATCGGACCAGTAACACCAGAGTTATGGCCCCTGAATTAGCAAAAATGCAGTTTTACATGTTGTTAACACGATACAGGCCACACTTTTTGAGCAATCTTAACCAAACTTACACAATTTTTTTAGGGGTGGGGGTGAGGGTTTAACTTTGATTTATTTTTTGGACCAAACTTAGCTGGAGACATTGGTAGGATGTCTAGTTGTGCATATTGCATTGTTTTTTTCGGTTCAGTGAATTTTGTCTGAGTTACGGCCCCTTGACATTTTTATTTTTACTTTAAATTTCTTGTCGGCGCTACTCTTCCTAAACACCTTGTTGGATTTCGACGAAACTTGGCAGGAAGCATTGTTAAGATGTCTAGTTGTGCAAATCGCTGTACATCAAGGAAATCTTGAACAAGTTCGAAAACCAGCTAGATCTTGTTAGTAATGACAGAGTTATAGCCCTTGATTCATTGAAAAATGCTATATTGTATTTTCTTTATTAAATCTGTAGCTACTTCATTTTTAGCTCTACTGGCCTTTGGCCAGGCGAGCTTATGGGATCACTTTTCGTCCATCTGTCCATCTGTCTGTCTGTCTGTCCGTCTGTTAGCAATTTTATAAAATCAACATCTCCTCTGAAACCGCTTTAAGGATTTTGATGAAACTTCACAGTCATCCAAGATGGCTGCCATGGCTAAAACTAGGTCAAATTTAAGGACTTTTCAAACGACATCTCCTCCGATGAAATACTATATTGTACCATAAAATGTTCCTTGGGTTGGCTTGTATCAAGTTTGTGTTTTTCGTTATCGTCGAATAATCAAAATGGCTGCCACGGCGACTCAAATTTTACATAGAGTTATATAGGAAAAGGCTAAAAATTACATCTCCTTTGAAACTGCTTGAAGGATTTTGTTGAAACTTCATTACAATGATCTTTAGGATAGTCCCCCTCAGATTTGTTTTTTTTTCGCGGCCTCCAGTCATCCATGATGGCCACCATGGCTAAACTTAGGTCAAATTTAAGGACATTTATCAAACGACATATTACCACTTATTCCATTCTAGTTAAATATCATATACATGTTCCTGTTCTTGGCCTCTATCAAGTGTGTGTTTTTTGTTGTCGTCAAATATTCAAAATGGCCGCCACGATAACCCAAAGTTTACATAGAGTTATATATATAGGAAACATGTTTCATGGGTTGGCCTCTATCATGTTTATGTTTTTGAATCACATCATACCAGTAGAGGCCAACTTTACCAAATTTGTTTAGAATGTTAATATCAATAAAAGCTTAAACAAGTTGCCTGATTTATATCTATCCATATACTCCCCACCACCCCCCACCCCCATTTAGCTCTACTGATCAAGATCAGCAGAACTTATGCTGTGGTGCGGCGTCCGGCCATCAGTCTGTCTTTCCGGCCGTAAACTTTTTTTGTGGCGACTACTCCTCTGAAACTACGTGACGGATTTTCATGAAACTTCACAGGAATGTTGCTCTTCATGTCTAGTTGATCCTAGCAAAAATTGTCGGCCGGAAATTCAAGATGGCCACCACGGCTAAAAATATATTTTAAAAATGCGATATTGTGGCGACTACTTCTCAAAAACCGTAAGTGATATTGATTTGAAATCTTTACAAAAAGGACTGGCACAAAATGTAGTTGTACCGAAAGGACCGACACGAAATGTGGTTGGTACTAACCAAAGTTTATTTTGATTGGATGTCAAACATGGCTGCATCTTTGTTTACATAGAGTTATATAGCAAAAACTTGTGGTGACTACTCCTCTGTAACTACTTGGCCGATTTTCATGAAATTTCACAAAAATGTTGCTCTTTATGTGGCGACTACTCCTCTGTAACTACTTGACCGATTTTCATGAAATTTCACAAAAATGTTGCTCTTTATGTCTAGTTCATCCTAGCAAAATTTCAAGATGGCTGCTGTGGTCTGTCTGTCCAGCCTTAAACTTTTTTGTGGCGACAACTCCTCTGAAACTACTTGACGGATTTTCATGAAACTTCACAGGAATGTTGCTCTTCACGTCTAGTTGATCCTAGCGAAAATTCAGGTCGGCTGGAAATTCAAGATGGCCACCACGGCTAAAAATATATTTTTAAAATACAAGTTTGTTGCAACTACTTCTTGAAAACTATAAGTGATATTGATATGGGACCTTTTCTAAAATGATCGGCATGACATGATGTTGTTCCTTGTCGAAAATTATTTTGATTCAACGTTAAACCTCGCCGCCAGTGGCCATCTTTGTTTACATAGAGTTATAGAGGAAAAACTTGTAGTGACTACTCTGAAACTGCTTAAAGGATTTTCTTGAAACTTCACAGGAATGTTGCTCCTGATGTCTGATTGATCCAGCAAAATTTCAGGTTGTCCGGAAATTCAAAATGGCCACCACGGCTGAAAATAGATTTTTAAAAAACAAAGTTTGTTGCAACTACTTCTTGAAAACTATAAGTGATATTGATATATTGATATGGGACCTTTTCTAAAATGATCAACATGACATGATGTTGATCCTTATTGATAATTATTTTGATTCAACATTAAACCTCGCCGCCAGCGGGCATCTTTATTTACATAGAGTTATATAATAAAAACTTGTAGCGACCTCTCGGAAACTACTTTACGGATTTTCATCAAATTGACAGGAATGTTGCTCTTTATGTCTAGTTCATCCTAGCAAAATTTCAAGATGGCTGCTGTGGCTAAAAATAGATTTAAAAAACAAACAAATTTGTAGCGACTACTTAATGACAACTATAAGTCATTGATATGGGACTTTTTCTAAAACGATCAGCATGACATGAGGATGGTCTTTGTCGAAAATCATTTTGATTCAACGTTAAACATGGCTGCCAGCGGCCATCTTTGTTTACATAGAGTTACATAGTAAAAGCGTGTTGCGACTACTCCTATGAAATTTCACAGGAATGCTGCTCTTTATATCTAGTTGATCCTAGCAAAATTTCAGGTTGGCAGGAAATTCAAGATGGCCACCACGGCTAATAATAGATTTTTAAAAAAAAAAAATTTGTAGCGACTATTATCAGCATGACATGGTGTTGGTCCCTGTTGAAAATTATTTTGATTCGACATTAAACGTGGCTGCCACGGCCATCTTTGTTTACATAGAGTTATATAGTAAAAAGTTAGTAGCGACTATTCCTCTAAAACTGCTAGACAGATTTTCATGAAACTTCACAGAAATGTTGATCTAGCTATCAAAAACCTATCAGTAGAGCTTCAAGGTCATTGACCTCTTGTTATGAAATCTTATTGGAAATGTTATTATTAACAAAGCGCTTGATTCGGGTATCTTTTTGCTTAATTTTTTTTTTTTATATTTACCTTTTTATGCTGCCCGAAAAATTTCGGGGGAGCATATATTCACGGCTTTGTCAGTCCTCTGTCTGTCTATCTGTCTGTCTATCACACTTTTTTGTCCGAAGCATAACTTCAACACTACTAGGACTGCATTGAAACTTCACACAATGATAGAGGGCAATGAGAGGAAGTACAGAGCCAAAAAAACATAACTCTGTCTTCATTCAAACTAGAGTTATTACCCTTTGTTATTTTATGTTTATAATTCTTATCCTGAGCATAACTTCAAAAATATTTTTGGGAGTGCATTGATACTTCAAGCAGTGATGGAGGGCAATAAGGGGAAGTGCAGAGCGCAATAACTTTTACTCTGTATTCATTCAAACTAGAGTTATTGCCCTATGTAATGCTATACTTGGAATTCTTGTCCAGAGTGTAGCTTTGTAACTACTTATGGGACTGCATTGAAACTTGCATTGAGATAGAGGACAATAAGAAGAACCGTAACTCTGTCTTCATTCAAATTAGAGTTATTGCCCTTTGTAATTTTATACTTATAATTCTTATCCAGAGCATTACTTTTAAACTATGAATGAGACTGCAATGAAACTTCACACTATAATAGAGGGCATTGAGTCAGTGCAGAACAACATAAGAACAATGACTCTGTCTTAATCTAAATTAGAGTTATTGCCCTTGGTAATTTTATTCTTATACTTCTTGTCTGGAGCAGAACTCAAAACCTACTAATGGGACTGTAATGAAACTTTACACAGCAATGAAAGGTAGTGCAGAACACTAGAACCATAACTTTATCTTCATTCAAATTGAGTTATTTATATTTATAATTCTTATACAGAGTATGACTTGAAAACTACTAATGGGACTTCAATGAAACTTCACACAGTGATAAAGGGCAATGCAATGGGTGTGCAGAGCATAAGAACCATAGCAGTTTACTGTAGCTTCATTTAAATTATATTGGCCTTTGTAATACAAAGCACCATATTCTGAGAGCATCCATCGGTTCTACTGATACCTGAACCAAGCACTTTGTTGACACATTTTTTGCCGTGAACTTGATAAAATGGCCAGAGATTCAAATGTCTTTTCCCAGGCATCCATTTTAACGGGAATGAAATTTAAATGGACGTTAAAAAGCGGACTCACCTTAATGATGTCAGTTAATAAATGGTTATTGACGTCACTTACTTCTGGGTTATTGTCTGGGAAAATTGCGGGTGAAACCAGCTCTTTATTATATTTTTGAAAATAATCAGCTGATTGAACAATTTATGTCAGAGTTGCATCCCTTTAATTGTTGAAAAGAAAGCTCTTGTTCTAATATAATAGCCTGCATTTCGCATATAGTGCATTTAGCATATAGTGTTTCATTCTTTCTACAAATAACTCCTATTTGTTTACGTATGGCAGGTAGTCCTTCTGCTAAAGCATTCATTTAAACATTTCTCTTGCAGTTTTAATAAGAAATAGTTTTTTCTTGGTCCCAGAAGGATGGCTAAAAAAATAAACTTTTGTCAAAGAATGAGAACTGACCTAACTCAGTCAGTTGACATGGTGAGAATTTGTCTCACATAATTATTAGATACAATAAATCAGTGTAAATAATAGTCAATGTAGATATATATATCGCAGGAGTTTACACAAAATTATTGTTGCTATTTATTTATAAAGAACAAGAATAGTTTCACATTCCTAGATATGCACATGTCTGTTGACCAGGCATGTGTCTCAAGTGTCTGTTGACCAGGCATGTGTCTCAAGTGTCTGTTGACCAGATGACTTTGAATATATCTTCAGGGTCTGATATCAAACCTCAAGGCCAGCCATGTGGTGCTGGACTATCGGCACGGGCAGCCAGTGAGCTGGGACTTAAACCTGGAACTGCAGTGGCCGTGGGCATAATCGATGCTCATTGTGGAGCAATAGGTATGTTACATTTGTAAGTATTCCTTAATTATGGCAGTTTGCATAGAAAATTCCTTCTCCACTGTCGGACTGATCTCAGCAGTACCTCTGCAGTATTCTCCCCTGTCAGATGCACTTCTCAGCAATACCTCGAGTATTCTCCCGTCAGGTGCACATCTCAGCAGTACCTCTGCAGTATTCTCCCCTGTCGGATGCACCTCTCTGCAGTACCTCTGGGGTATTCTCCCCCGTCAGATGCACCTCTCAGCAGTACCTTGAGTATTCTCTCCTGTCAGGTGCACCTCTCAGCAGTTCCTCTGGGGTATTCTCCCCTGTCAGGTGCACCTCTCAGCAGTACCTCTGCTGTATTCTCCCCTGTCAGGTGCACCTCTCAGCAGTATCGTTGGAGTTTTCTCCCCTGTCAGATGCACCTCTCAGCAGTACCTCTGGAGTATTCTCCCCTTTTAGATGCACCTCTCAGCAGTACCTCTGAGGTAATCTCCCTTGTGAGATGCACCTCTCAGCAGTACCTCTGGAGTATTCTCCCCTTGTCAGATGCACCTCTCAACAGTACTCCTGGAGTATTCTCCCCTTGTCAGATGCACCTCTCAGCAGTACCTGTGGGGTATTCTCTCCTGTCAGATGCACCTCTCAGCAGTACCTCTGAGGTAATCTCCCTTGTGAGATGCACCTCTCAGCAGTACCTCTGGAGTATTCTCCCCTTGTCAGATGCACCTCTCAACAGTACTCCTGGAGTATTCTCCCCTTGTCAGATGCACCTCTCAGCAGTACCTGTGGAGTATTCTCCCCTTGACAGATGCACCTCTCAGCAGTACCTCTGGAGTATTCTCCCATGTCAGATGAACCTCTTAGCAGTACCACTGGATTGTTCTCCCTGCCCCTGTCAGATCCACTTCCCAGCAGTACCTCTGGACACACCCATTGCATTTCTTAGAATATGGCTTAAATAATTTTCAGTGATTAACTAATCAGATGCTTTCATTTCAAGATGGAAGTGGAAAGGTAATTGATTTGTAAGATCAATATTAGAAAGGGAACATATTGATGCCCCCTCTCACCAGTAACTGTATGTATGTTACCTTGATTAGTGCGCACCCATGTATATTGCGCACCCTTCTTAGAGGTCAAACCTGGGTAAAATATAATTGTTTCCGTGTATAATGTGCATCAAAATACTTTGTTTTCCTATTTCAGATAAAGCTGAAGTAATACTGGTGAAGATGCATGAAAAGACACAAGATTTTCATTTGTCTAACGCATATTCTGACTGTGATTTAGTAGAATTAATAGTTAATTATTTTGTTACCTAAAACAAAATATTTGGTAAAGCAAACTAGATCTATTTGGAGGAGTTTGTGCGTTTATTTATTTCTTGCATCTGTGCATGCGTCCGCTCTCCCTCCCAATAAAATGCATCACCATCATCGTTTTCACTGTCATTTGCTGCATTTGAATATCAGAATAGAATTGAACTGTAACAATACTACATGTACCAGTCTAATTATCTGGAAATCAAGAGATATCAAGTCATGTGATTATACAAAAAAAGCCAAAATGTTCAACCATTTATTGAAATTCTACAGCAAATATGCAAACATTTATACAAAAGCAAGCTTTATAATAAACTTTATTCATTTATAAGTTGAATAGTCAATAAATTAATTGTATAATGCGAGTTAATCACAAAAATGTATTATCAGTATTCGCAATTGTCTGTCTGTTTGTCGCCAATGTTTTTGTTTTTCTCGCTGTTTTCTGTATTTAAAAAAGATTTTTTTTTTTTTTTATTCCTTGTATAATCTTTTGGAAACCATAAAAGCGGTAAAAAATGGCCTACTATACAAGGTAAAATATGGTAATTATGTGACTTATGTACATTTCAGCTTGTTTAGGATGCAAACCTAAGGAAGGGTCCATATCAATGCCCCCTCTCACCAGTAACTATATGTATGTTAATTTTGTGTTAATTTTGTGACATGTACATTTCAGCTTGTTTAGGGTGCAAACCTAAGGAAGGGACCATATCGATGACCCCTCTCACCAGTAACTATATGCGTGTTAATTATGTGACTTTTATACATTTCAGCTTGCCTAGAGTGCAAACCTAAGGAAGGGACCATATCGATGACCCCTCTCACCAGTAACTATATGCGTGTTAATTATGTGACTTTTATACATTTCAGCTTGCCTAGAGTGCAAACCTAAGGAAGGGACCATATCGATGACCCCTCTCACCAGTAACTATATGCGTGTTAATTATGTGACTTTTATACATTTCAGCTTGCCTAGAGTGCAAACCTAAGGAAGGGACCATATCGATGACCCCTCTCACCAGTAACTATATGTGTGTTAACTGTGACTTGTATACATTTCAGCTTGCCTAGGGTGCAAATATAAGAAAGGGGACATATTGATGCCCCCCTCTCTCCAGTAACTATATATATGTTAACTGTGACTTGTATACATTTCAGTTTGTTCTGGAGTGCAACCTATAAGGAAGGAACCATATCGGGTATCCCCTCTCCAGTAACTATATGTATCTTATTATGTGACATATACATGTCAGCTTGCTAGTAGGTTGAACCTAGGAATATGTGTGTATACTTCAGCTTGTCTAGGGTGAAAACCTAGGAAAGGGACATATTGATGTCCCCTCTCCGAGTAACTACATGTATGTAATTTATGTGACATATTACATTTCAGCTTGCCTAGAGTGCAAACTGAGGAAGGGGACCATATCATGCCCCCTTCACAACAGACTTGCTATATGATAAGTGGTACATCAACTTGCCATATGGCTGTAAGTGTCGCCGTGGCTTCATGTTGAAATGTCTGTTTGTTTGTGGTCCTATGAGAAAGCATATTTTTCCCGGTATCTGTTTTCTCAATATGGACAGAGAAAACTCACGTTTTGAACTGAGCGAGATGAATCTAAGTTCTATGACTCGGACAAGCTACATACACGTGAAATGATTATAAATATAGGCTCAACATCTGAAGTATTCCCAATTCTTTAAGCAATAGAAAATCATTATGATGAATTACTGTGTATTATATGGAGATTATTTAACCGCTGGATTGATTATATATTGTTGTTTTTTTCACTCACTCGCATACGCTCGTTCGTCTAACATCTCGTGAAGGATTTCCCTATAATTGAACACAGCAGTTAATATTCTATTTATTACATTTAAATCAGCTTATGCATGATTTTAAACCGAAATTATTTGCTTTATGGAACGTTATCGGCGGATGAGGTCGACGTCAGCATCACTTTATTGACGTCATAACTCAGCGTCGCAGTTATTTATTTTTGTGTTTGGAGTTAAGTAATAATATTTAGCGATGATGAATATTCTTTCACTGAGAAATCCAATCTTCACCGATGAAATGTAATAAGTCACATTTTTGTGACGCCTTTTCGAAGAAAAATGCAAATACATAGGGATCACCTTGGTCGGGATCACCTTGTCGTCAGTCCGTCCGTCACGAAAACTTAACGTTGGCTATAACTTCCTTATTTCTTGATATTTCTTCATCAAACTTTCAGTATATACTTACCATGACAACATCAGCATGGCCATACTATAATATAAAGGTCAAGTCACACTGAAGGTCATTATATGGATTAAATACTCATTTTTTCTTCACGAAAACTTAACGTTGACTATAACTTTCTCATTTCTTGACATTTCTTCATCTAAATTTCAATATATACTCATCATGACAACATCAATATGACCATACTAAAAACTGCACAAAAAAACTTAACATTGGCTATAACCTTCTCATTTCTTGGTATTACTTCATCAACTTTCAATATATACTTACCATGACAACATCAACATGACCATACTATAATATAAAGGTCAAGGTCACACTGAAGGTCATTATATGGATTAAATACTCATTTTTTCTTCACAAAAACTTAACGTTGACTATAACTTTCTCATTTCTTGACATTTCTTCATCTAAATTTCAATATATACTTACCATGACAACATCAACATGGCCCTACTGAAATACAAAGGTCAAGGTCACACTGAAGGTCATTATATGGGTTAAATACTCTTCTTTTTTTCTTAAGAAAGCTTAGGCCAGTTTGTCAAGGTCATTTATCTGGGTCCAAAAAACCTTGTTATAATGACAGAGTGCTGACAGGCGATAGGTGTATTCCAAAAAATCGGCGAGCCTTCCTTGGACATGCATATGTATTCCAATGATATGTCTTAGATTATAAAATATACATGTTTGCATCTTGACTAATAGTACAGGTGTATTAGAGTTAAATAAGGCCCCTGTACTAATGTTTACTGTTATCTATATTTATTTTTACTGTAACAGTAAGGTAAGGCTTCTGTATTTACGGTTACATTGTAAGTAAGGCCCTTTAGTTATGCTTAAGTAAGGTCCACATATTTATGTTTACTGTTACAGTTAAGTTAGGTCCACATATTTATTTTTAGCTCGACTATTCGAAGAATAAGAGAGCTTATGTAATCACCCTGGCGTCGGCGTCGGCGTCCCACATCAAGGTTTGCGTGTAAGCTGTGTTAACAAGTATATATCTCTTACATTTCTTATCCTACCACAACCAAATTTGTTCATGGCTTTCTTGTAGCATTATCTTATGGGCTGCATAAGCAATTTTGGTTCCTGTAACCCATGGGCTCCCATGGAACGCAAATTATGATAGCCCATAAAATGTGTCCCATTTCACATCAAATTTTGCGTGTAAGCTTTGTTTACAAGTCTATATCTCTTACAATTCTTACCCTAGCACAACCCAATTTCGCCATTAGCTTCCTTATAGCATTATCGTAAGGGGCTGCTTAAGTAATTTTGGTTCCTGTAACCCCTGGGCTCCCATGGAACCCAAATTCTGATAGCCCTTAAAATATGTCTGTTTCACATCAAATTTTGCGTGTAAGCTGTGTTTACAGGTCTATATCTCTTACATTTTTTGTCCTAGCTGAACTAAATTTTGGAATTGGTTCCCTTATAGTATGTTGTAAAGGGTTGGATTAGTAATTTTGTCTTCTGGAAATTCTGGGCTCCCATGGAACCCAAATTGTGATGGCCCCCCCCCCCCCCCCGAACCCTGCCCCAGACTTGATTTTTTTTTTTTTTACATATTTCTGTGAGCTTTTCTCATCTTACACATATATGTTGCAACCCTCCCTGCCCCCACCACCCCACCCCCCTGCCTCTCACCCCATCAACCCCCCCCCCCCCCAGACTTGAACTTTTTTCTTTTTTTTTGCCTATTTCTGTGTTGCTTTTGTCAGTTCTTACAAATATATGTTGCAACCCTCCCCGCCCCCCAACCCCCCGCCTCTCACCCCATCAACCACCCACCACGCCCCTAACTTTTATTTTTATACATATTTCTTTGTTGTTTTAGTCAATTCTTACACATATATGTTGCACGCTCCCCCCAGCCCCCAACTCCCTCCTGCCTCTCCCCCCACTCCCCCCACCCCCGCTCCCTCCCACCCACCCCCACTTGTAACTTTTTTTTTTTTTTACATATTTCTGTGTTGCTTTTGTCAATTCTAACAGATATATGTTGCCCCCTCCCCACCCCCAACCCACCATCACCCTGCCTCTCACCCAGCCCCACTTGATTTTTTTTTTTTTTTTACATATTTCTGTTGTTTTAGTCAATTCTTACACATGTTGCCCTCCCCACCCCACGCCTCTACCCATCCCCACTCAAACTCGGATTTTTTTTTTCTTCATATTTTTTTGTTGTTTTGGTGAATTATTACATAGCTTCTTACAAATATATGTTGCCCTAACCACCCCCCACCATCACACCCCGCCTCTCTCCCACCCTCACCCCGCACCCCACTCAAAACTCGATTTTTTTTTTTTTTTTTTTTTTTCCTATTTCTGTGTAGTTTTGGTCAATTCTTACACATAGTTATGTTGTGCTCCCAACCCCAAACCACATTGTTGTAGCCTTGTTTTCTGATGGTATATACTAGCTATAAATTTATTATTCTCCGAAAAATCGAATAGTCGAGCTGCGCTGTTCTCCGACAGCTCTTGTTACTGTTACAGTTAAGTTAGGTCCACATATTTATGTTTACTGTTAAAGTTAAGTTAGGCCCATATATTTATGGTTACTGTTACAGTTAAGGTAGTCCCACATTGTTTACTGTTACAGGTAAGGTAGGCTCACATATTTATGTTTACTGTTACATGTAAGTTAGGCCGACATATTTATGTTTACTGTTACAGGTAAGTTAGGCCGACATATTTATGTTTACTGTTACAGGTAAGTGAAGGCCCCATATTTGTGCCAGGTGTTTGGGGACCGATGTGGTCCAGTGTTGTGCCAGGACTATGGACAGCTGAGGGGGGTCAAAGTGCGGCTGGGAAACTGGTAAAACATGGTTTTATATATAGTGATTTTGTAGATTCATTTAAAAGACATTCATTTAAAAAAAATAAAACTTTAAGATCAACTTGCTAAAAAGACTGTATATATTTAAAGAATGACTTTAGTATGTAATGAGACACATTGCCTGTTTTATTTCATATTCAATAAACACCATGTTGTTGACATCCCTTATTTAGGAGATTAAACTTAAAGCTACTATAGCTGTATATAAGGCTAGTGGGCGTGTACCTACAGCAAATGGGAGCAGTTCATATTCAGTAAACACCATGTTGTTGACATCCCTTATTTAGGAGATTAAACTTAAAGCTACTATAGCTGTATATAAGGCTAGTGGGCGTGTACCTACAGATAAGGCTAGTGGGCGTGTACCTACAGCAAATGGGAGCAGTTCATATTCAGTAAACACCATGTTGTTGACATCCCTTATTTAGGAGATTAAACTTAAAGCTACTATAGCTGTATATAAGGCTAGTGGGCGTGTACCTACAGAAAATAGGAGCAGTTTAACGCTTGGTTTACTACCAAATTCAAGCTGCTGCAATATTGCTGGAAACCCATAATTAAGGCAGTTGTCTAGCCATCCTTTTTCATTTCTTTACCTGCAAGCAACCTCAAAAATGTACATCCATTCACTGACAAATATTATAGCCTTTGCAAGTTTCAAACCCATGACTTTTGGATTGACAATCACTGTGCTTTAACACTGGGCAAATCCAGTCAGTTGATCATTTATCGATATACTGTTAACCTTGTAGACGTTATCCTTTTTGTTCATTTTGTGTGTGTGATTCAATGCGTTTTTACGTGCATACGTTCACAAAAGACTTTCGAAAAAAATGCTCCAGAAAATACAGATTAAAAATGCCAAAATTAAAATAACATTATCAAATGAATAAATAGTGAAAATGAAAAGCAGGTTGTCAGTTGGGTCTGTGGCGGCGTGACTTAATGGTAAGGTACACTGATTTTCAATTTGGAGATCTCGATTTTGAATCCCGTTTTGAGCACGATGGATTAGAAGTCATGTCCTGGTATAAGTTTCTCACCTTATATTCGGGTTTACGACCATATTGCTCAAGATTGAATTTGGTAATAAACCAAGCATAAAACCCATCTTGTTTGCGTTAGGTACACACGAACTAGCCTTATATACAGCTATAGTCAATAAAAAATATAAAAAGAGGTACATTTTAGCCCATTCTCAGTACAACAGAATGGAGTTATAGTGTTACGCTTCGACCCTTAGTTTGTGCATGTAGAATCTTGTAAGCACAACACCTTATAAAATTCTACAGATTTGGTAACCAAACTTGGTGAGTATTGTTGTCATCATGTTTAGATGCTTCCTTCGCCTACACTTTTTCGGGTCATTGATTTACGGCCACATATACTTTGTTAAATGTGACAATCAGTTGAGTTTTTGTTAAAACTTGTGACCACAGGTTTAGTACGTAGTCTTGATTGGTGTAATTTCCGTCAGTTGTACATATTTTGGTTTATTGATTTTCCAGAATTGTGTCCCCTTGTATACTTTGTTAAATGTTGCATTTTCCAGTGAATTCATGTAAACTCTTCTCAGAAACTGCTGTAGATTTGTTAACCAAACTCTTTTGCAAAACATTCAGGAAAGTGACATTATGAAGAGAAGATTCACATTGTGACCGTTTCTCTGAGAGAATTATGTGTTTTTGGTGTTTATTTTACTGTTTGGTATTGCTTTTAAAATGATATTTGGTCTTTTGTTACAGCAGTTATATAATTTCAAATCATTATTTACAGATAGATTTTGTTGTTGAGACGCATTCTGCATATAAAGTAACATTGGAACTTGCTCAGAACAAGTAAGTTTTCAGTGAAGGAAAATGAGTTGTCAGATAAGTATGTATTTTTCATAAAGGGGCTCGAGACAGGGCCCATATTTTGTATGAAACTAAAGCAGGGACTCGAGACAGGGCCCATATTTTGTATGAAACTTAAGCAGGGACTCGAGGTAGGGCCCACATTTTGTATGAACTAAAGCAGGGACTCGAGACGGGGCCCACATTTTGTATGAAACTAAAGCAGGGACTCGAGACGGGGCCCACATTTTGTATGAAACTAAAGCAGGGACTCGAGACGGGGCCCACATTTTGTATGAAACTAAAGCAGGGACTCGAGACGGGGCCCACATTTTGTATGAAACTAAAGCAGGGACTCGAGACGGGGCCCACATTTTGTATGAAACTAATGCAGGGACTCGAGAAGGGGCCCACATTTTGTATGAAACTTAAGCACATTTATGTTTTATTAACCAGGTTTAAATGGGATTTTCAACAGAAAACCCAGTTATTAGATTACTAAATGTCGTTGGGTGTCGGGCGAGTGGCGTCAAGCTTTGGTTTCTGATCTATAATTATAGCTGCAGTATGTTTATTTCTACACTTATTCCTATCAGCCAACAAGTATCTACAGCACTATAACCTTAGAGCAGGTCTTGCACATAAGTTAAAAATGAGACTTTTGGTTTGTAGGAATCAGCATATATTTGACTATTTGTACGACGTATTGGAGTTGGAAGCCACAAACCAGGGTTTGTCCAGCATGTCACAACTGACAAAGGATATTCACATGTGGCCAGATTACCATGGCAACAGGTCACCTTTAGCTGACCATACACTGAAAGGAATGGTAGGTCGTAGTGATTTCAGTCTTTATAAAATTGAAACAAGTATATTTAGGAAATACAGCTTTCCAACTTGAAAACACATCATACACACATCTGCATGACAGCAACATATTTCACCTTTATCGACATACTTTGTTCATTTACTTCCTTTCTGACACAATAACAGCCATAGATCATACATACTTTGTTCATTTACTTCCTTTCTGACAATAACAGCCATAGATCATACATACTTTGTTAGATCATACATACATTGTTCATTTACTTCCTTTCTTACACAACAGCCATAGATCATAATTTGGTTACTTCATTTTCTAAGCAACTGAATACCATTAAGCAGAGCAGTCACATTTTCTATGTTTAATTCTTTCTGATGCACAACTGAAATGCTGTAAGAGATGTTTTTATGAAACTGTTTTACACATCAAGTTAGATTGAGGTCAAATGGTGCCTTTTGTTCTCGACGATTATTTTATACAGAATATTAATAGGTTTTAGTTTCCATTATTGTAGACGTGAGAATCATGTCTCTTGTGGTGGTATAGTGTATGGTGTTTTACGTCATATTCAACATGTTAATGTTATATATGATGGTAAATTTTTCGTAGTGGGTAGAATCAGTACTGTACACCTCCTACCATCCGTAAGAATCGACACATGCCACCATAAGAGCCATGATTCTCACGTCTACCATTATAGATAACATTGAAAAGTCATTAAATAAAAATCTAGTTTTGACTAAGTATTGGTTTATTTTAGATATGTGGCCTGACATTGCGGTCTGATGCAGTAAGTCTGGCACTGCAGTATTTGGCAACAGTCCAAGCTCTGGCAGTAGGTATATCTGGACAATGCTCCAGCAATTTTAAAAGCCATTGACTAACATGTTTAGAAAAGCGGCAATCAAGAGACGTCTTCACCATTAAAAAAATGAAAGAAGAGAACGCAACAATCTACTGCGGTTTCTTAATGGTGAAGATTTTTCTTCATGGCCTCTATCTGACTGAGTGTTTATCCACATGTTTACTATTGGTTTATATATAAAGATCAAGTTCTTTATAATTAAGTGAGAGTTGAAGAAAACAGCTTGTAAAGATTATAAATAAATGTAGGCAGTATTTGACATTCTGGGCCATCTGATTGGATTAAGAAGTAGGGTAAACACTAAAAATATATAAATAATAAACATGATATAATGTTATCATCAAAATAAATAAAACGGTTTCTTCTGAAGTTTCTGGCTCATTTGTGTTTGTTGATTTTTTTCCACAGTATGGTACCAAGCATATACTTAGTGAGATGAAGAAAGCTGGTCACATGACCAGTATGCTGTACGTGTGTGGTGGTTTCCGGAAGAATGCACTCTATATACGTACACATGCGGATGTCACTGGTGTGTCTCACAGAGGAAGACAAAACTCACATACGTTTCTGACACCTCACTGTCTCGCAAATTTAAATCCTTCAAATTTCAAATTGAAGCTGACATTTTTTTGAAATCATTCATGTTCATAAATGATGGTTAAAATATACCTAGTTTATCTTTACCTGATGAGAAATACCTACAATATATACGCATGTTTGATGAAAACGCACAAAAAAAATGCTTTTTAAAGTTAGAATTTGATGCATTTTGGACAAAATATGATATTATCCGTCGAACAAGTTGACATTTAACATTTTTTACGGCATATCTGGATTTAGTGCATTCCACGTTGGTGTTATAAAATGCATGTGCATTTCCGGGTTTATTCAGTTACAATACATTTTCTTAAAAACATTCATTGCATAACACTGTCAGAAGTTAATAAAAAGGCCAGTAAAACCAATTGGAATTTATTCCTAGACATTAATACAGCTTACAACTTAGTGGAACGGTTTTCTTTTTATGATTATCCATAGTAAACAATGCTAAATGACGCGGTAAATAACTGCTGCTGTCATAAAATCCTACAAAATAAACATATAGGACAAATTAGATATTTTGAAAATGACTGCAGTGATAAGTTACCTTAATATGAAACTTTGATTAATGAAAGAATGAAAATTCTTACTTGTGTATTTGTTATTTGTTATGTTTAATGTAGACTCATTGCAAAAATGATGAGTATTACTTATATATTATTTATGTTTGTTTTATTACAAGGTATGCCTGTTATAGTTCCTGATGAGAAGGAATCGGTGTTACTGGGTGCTGCAATACTAGGGGCCACAGCGGCCGGGATCCACCCCTCCATACAGGTTACTCTATTTGAATAATCTTTTTCTTTCCAGCTGAAGCTGGTGTTAGATTGATAAAGAAACTAACCCGGCATATAACGGCAAAACTACACTACAAAACTGTTTATCAAAACTCTATCCAGGTGTTCAGGTCATATATGTGTCGATTCATGGGTTCTTAAAATACCCATGATTGAAAATGCGTAAAATCAATTATGAGTTGGTAACTTAATTCGACGCTCCAGTTTTGGGGTTTGGCCTCGCTGGTTAAAGCCATTTATATTGTGTCTATAGAGTTCGGATTCACAAAAGATGTTATATTACCTCGTTGTAATAAGTTTAGAAACTGTACATCTGTTGTAAAATGTGCCTGTTGTGGCGGATAGCGATTTTAATCCACTTATAATGTCCACATATTTAGCACCGTTGATTGAATATGAAATTGAGGCTATTTTTTTCTAACATTTTACTCTGCTGACGCCTGAAATTCATGTTTGCTTACTGTAATTGTATGAGCCTATGAGAGGTTAAATTATTTTATTAGGTCTGCATGGAGAACATGTGTGGCAAAGGGGATGTAACTCTACCAAACAAGGATGATTTGCAGTATGTACTAGGTTATTTTAATTTTCTTATAAAATACCTTATTATTAAACTGTAGACAATTTCAAATCTCCAAGTGAAACAAAGGAAGTGTTATATGACCGTTAATTCTTCTTTGTTAAACGTTGGATACATAGTCTGGTACCCTGACCTTGCTGCAATTCGTTAAAAGCTCTGTGGCCACGTTTTGTTCATAATGTTTATGTTTATATAAATCCAAATACGTACACAACGATAGATACAACACAATTTAAACATTTGAGTATCTTTGAAAAAAAAGATAGTTTGATCCTTCTTTGATGACTTAGGACTTATTGGTCAATTATCTGACAATAGTTGTCGTCTGTTTAAGTGAGAATATCCTCATTTCTGCAGGAGTTCACACCTGTCGTAAAAAAAGATATAAGATGCAAATTATAATTTGTTTTTATCACATAACATGGCTTCTGGGAGTGCAATAAAGACATGACTTATTTCTCGTAATACACTAGTGTATTACAGATGCAAATGAGGACCGAATCACTGTGTTTGTATACAGTAAAACATTTAATCCCAATTGTTTGCATGGTATATCATACGTACCGTTCAGACCCCTTTATTATTTATCATTATTTGAAATCTTACTTCATAAAATGAATGTTAGTAACGTTAAATTTGGTTTAAGGTGTCGCATTATTTGTAGCGCGAACGCATTCACAGCCTCATAACGTAGCGACGTCATGTAAACAACAACACGACGTCATGATTTGTCTTACAAATTGCCGCCGTATATATGGAAAATTGACAACATTAAAGCGAAACTATCACGTCATAGATGTGTTATGTGATAAACAGAATCTTACATTCGTGACTGTGTATTATTGACTTTAATAAACTCATTGGATAAAAAGATAGGATACTCGGCAAGAGCCTCGTATCCTATCATTTTATCAAACTCGTTTATTAAAATCAATAATACACAGTTACTCATGTAAGATCCTCTATATATACAATTTTCTAGCATTTTCAAATATGACCTTTGGCCAGATGATCAAGGTTTGCTGAAAGTGCACATAAGTTTATTTATCACATAACTTACAGTGTGGGAGTGGAATAACACCATTCTATATTTTCGATGTACCACTAGTTATATAAATATGCAAATAAGCCTAGTATGCACTGTTAAAAAAAAATATTATGTCTATGATCCAATTCCCACTGTTTATGTCAGTTTCACGTGTTAAAGCGACAGGAAAAATGCAACAAAAGTCGATATGAGCCTCGCATTATATCATTTTGCCAACTTGTTTAATAAATTCAATAATGAATATGTACTCATGTAAGATCCTCTATAAATCATTTCTAAAACCTTTTCTATACCGTGAGGTGAACGCGAAACCATTGATACTATATATAAATAGATATTAAGATACAATATTTGTATGTCAATCCCTCGATATAGCAAATAGGTTAAACATGCCGTCGGGTAACCAGGCATTTCACAGTGAATAAGGTACAGTAGAAGCCGGGAACCAGACTGAAGCAAAGGTTTCCGATATCTAGACTTGGGAGTAAAAATCAAGTGCAGTATGGTCAGGGAACCAGACTACGAAGCAAAGGTTTCCGAGATCTAGACTTTGTAGCAAAGGTTAAATCTAGTGCAGTATGATCAGGGAAGCAGACTGAAGCAAAGGTTTCCGAGATCTAGACTTGGTAGTAGAGGTTAAATCAAGTGCAGTATGATCAGGGAACCAGACTAAGAAGCAAAGATTTCAGAGATCTAGACTTTGTAGTAGAGGTTAAATCAAGTGCAATATGGTCAGGGAACCAGACTATGAAGCAAGGTTTCCGAGATTGCAGTATGTTTGGGATCTATACTTCATAACAAAGGAAGTTCAGTGTTATCAGAGAACAGGGGTGTAGCTATCTGTACACAATCTGCTATTAAATGAATAACAAGAAATATCACTGAAAGTGGTAAATGCCCCCGAAGTGTCCTTTGACCTCTAAGTATGACCTTGACCTTTGAGCCATGGACATGGATTTCTGCAAGACACCTCATTTGGTTGTGGTGAGCACTTGTGCCAAGTTATTTAAAAATCCGTCCAGGCATGCAAAAGTTATTGACCAGACACGATTTGACCTTGGACCTCTAAATATGACCTTGACCGTGGGGCCACAGACCTGGATTTTGCACGCGACACATCGTCTTGTTGTGGTGAGCACTAGTGCCAAGTTATTTGAAAATCCGTCCATGAATGCCAGTTATTGACCGGACACAATTTGACTTTTGACCTCCAAGTGTGACCTTGACCTTGAAGACCTGGGTTTTGTGCGCAACACATCGTCTTGTTATGGTGATCACTTGTGCCAAGTTATTTAAAAATCCCTGTAGGGGTTGTGACGTTGCGGTCCGGACACGAAATTGCATACCTCTTTTTCACCTATGAACTGCAAGTGTTACCTTGACCTTTGAGGTACGGACAAGGGTTTTCGCGCAACACATCGTCTTGTTATGGTGTCACTTGTGCCAAGTAATTTAAAAATCCCTGCAGGGGTTGTGACGTTACGGTCTTGACACGAAATTACGTACCTGTTTTTGACCTATAAACTTCAAGTGTAACCTTGACCTTTGAGGTATGGATCTGGGTTTTGCGGGGGATACATCGTCTTGTTATGGTTATCACTTGTGCCAAGTTATTTAAATATCCCTGCAGGGGTTGTGACGTTACGGTCTGGACAGGAAATTGCGTACCTGTTTTTGACCTATGAACTTCAAGTGTGACCTTGACCTTTGAGGTACGGACATGGGTTTTGCGGGGGACACATCGTCTTGTTATGGTGATCACTTGTGCCAAGTAATTTAAAAATCCCTGCAGGGGTTGGGAAGTTACGGTCCGGACACGAAATTGCGTACCTGTTTTTGACTTATGAACTTCAAGTGTGACCTTGACCTTTGAGGTACGGACCTGGGTTTTTCGGAGGACACATCGTTTTGTTATGGTGATCACTTGTGCCAAGTTATTTAAAAATCCCTGCAGGGGTTGTGAAGTTACGGTCCGGACAGGAAATTGCGTACCTGTTTTTGACCTATGAACTTCAAGTGTGACCTTGACCTTTGAGGTACGGACCTGGGTTTTGCGGGGGACACATCGTCTTGTTATGGTGATCACTTGTGCCAAGTTATTTAAAAATCCCTGCAGGGGTTGTGAAGTTACGGTCCGGACACGAACTTCGGAATGACGGACAGACGGACGGCTGGACGGTGCGATTATAATATGCCCCCGAAATGATTTTTTCGGGGGCATACAAACTGAATAAAAAATGCAATAAAAACAAGGAGTGCGGGGGTATAAAGAAACATCTTTTCTTACTCAGTTTTCCATGAAAATTCAAACATCAAAATTTAAAATTGTGGGAAATGTTCCAAAAATGCACCACAGAATTATCTATTATATTTCGGGAGCCATACCCCTGGACCCCACTAGCATAATGTGTACATTTTTATAAAAATATCTAGCTACGCCCATGGGCAACCAGATTTATGTCTATGTATCGTATTACAGATACCATGAGAGGAAATACCAAGTATTCCTACAGATGTATCAGCACCAGAGAATGTACAGGAAAATAATGGATGCTGGTATTTGATGATTGAATAATGTGGTGACAAGGAGATTAAGATGTTGGGTGTGTGTTGGGTGTGGGTAGGGGATGAACAAGTATGTCCACAGTATTAGTGGATTTAAGGTGATAATGCCTGATAGAATTACGAAATATTAAAGTTCATGTAGGTTAAATTTACAATTATGCCTCAGCAATAAATATGTTTCTAAAGACGTGAACTTATTCGCCTTTGTGTAACAGATACGCATATCCTCTGTTTACACATGTTCTGGAAAATCTTACCTAACTCCAAGCACTTAAGTCAGGATACTACTAAGCCTTAACCAGAAGTTTTAACAGGAAAGATCCGTTTATGTTCCCCAAAAAGTTTCGGGGGCGCAGAGTCTCTGCTTTGTCTGTCCATCCGGATTTTTGTCCAGAGCATAACTTTAAAACTACTCATGGGACGAATGAAAATTCACACAATGACATGGGACAATGACAGGAATTTGCCAAGTGCAAGAACTATAACTCTTAGAGATTTTCCTGTGGTAATTGTATACTTGTCTAGAGCAGGACTTGAAAACTACAAATGGGACTGGAATGGAACTTCACATAGTGATAGAGGACAACGAGAAAAAGTGTGGAACCCAAGAATCGGAACTCTATCTTAACTCAAATTAGAGTAATTGGACTTGTAACTCTTGTCCGTAGCGCCACTTGAAAACTGCTGATGAGAATATGCAGAGCACAAGAACCATAACTCTAATTATAGCTTGAGTCGCAGACTTATCCTTCTTTGTACACTTAATTGGTTAGGATTGTGGTGATAACGGTGTATTTTTATAAAATTGTGTAAGCAAGTTTAACTTGTTTCTATAACCTTTAATAATGTAATGTGGGTTGCTATGCATTTCTGTTTGTAGGATTATTTTAAATACAAATTAGGGGCGTCCGCGGCCGAGTGGTTAGAGTCTCTGACTTGCAATCACTTGCCCCTCACCGCTGTAGGTTCGATCCCTCGGGGGCCTAGGAATCTTTATATGAGGAAGCTATCCAGCTGGCTTGCGGAACGTCCGTGGTTCTACCCAGATGCCCGCCCGTGCACGAAAATTGCTCGGAGGGGCACCTGGGGTCTTCCTCCACCAGTGGAAGCTGGAAAGTCGCCATATGACCTTAGCTGTTGGTGCGACTATAAAATCCAATTCAATTCAATTAAATCAAATACAAATTGTTGAAATTTATGTCGCATCTTATGTCCTTTTTGAAAATCCATGAATCCACATCAGACTTTTTGTGGGCATCAAATGGTCCGAATTAAAAAAAGACAAGTAATGATTATTTATTCAAAAGATCCAAAACATAATGAATGTGCCAAATAATGACCCTTGTTTTATACAACCCTTGTTTATACGAGGTATTTCATTCTGCACTGTTACCCATGAATATATTTATTAGTGTTTATGGTTATGTTTTATACACGTCACGTCAGTAAAGATAATATAGCTTTAAGTATATTATTTGGTTCGGACTAGTTTTACGTGGTAAAATATGCACTTATGCACATGCAAAGTGAATACACAGTGTCTATATACTGAAATTGAACTGTGTTCAGTCATTCGAGATATGACAGACTAAGTAGCGTGTTGCAGTTTACGTTTTCCCACTCACCCACCCTTAATATTGATAATATTTATTTTATGATAAACAATGAAATACTGTATTTTATCAGTGAAATAAAAGTGTTATTCGACACTGAGGAATATAGAGTTTTATTTCCACAGTAGCTGCCGGGACTACTTTTTTAATGTACAACCAACACAAATGCACAGTAACACGACTCACATGATATTCCAACTGTTATACTGTTAAATCCACTGTTTATTTAATTACTTTCTTTCTATGACGTTAATGGTTTCAAAACGTTTCGTTACGTCATCGTAGCCAGGTGTGTAAAACGGTTTAGCTACTGAAATTGTTCGTAAAATCGTAAAATAAAAAGAAAATTTGTTGTTTTGTCATGAATAACATATTTTATTTCATCTCAAAGTTAGAAAACTTTTATATTTTCACGAATGCGAAGCATTTTATAACTTTGAGATGAAATAAAATGTTCACTCCAAAACAACAAATATCCTCTATGTATTAAGAATGTATAATTAGATACTGATATGTATTTTTGTCTTTTGCAGTTTGAGAATGGTGTACTCAATGCGAGTGCGTATGTAATCTACAGCGACATATTTTTTTGAAAGTTCTCAAACTCTTTTTGAGTCAATTTTGTTATAGTGACTATGAAAAACCACACATCAATAAGTGGTTGTGTTTTTCTTTCTTTTGGAACCATCGCTGGATTAAATTGTGCTCATCTTTATTGATAGAAACTGTTAATGATGCTTTCATGAATTGAGTTTTTAAGACTCTTGGTCTGCATTTAATTGCACAGATGTTGATTGATTTGTGATGATTTGAAGAAACAAATTATACGCTATGTCGGCATATCACTACCTATACCGTTTATTTGTTATTTATGTCGTAAATAATAGGTATATAAATTATTGCGACAATGAATAATTTATGTTTGTCTGAATGAGATGAAAGAACACCTAATATCCTAAGGTCACTCACCTGAAGGCTGATTTAAGAATTGTATGCCCTATCCATTCAAAATCTGTGGTGAATTCAAGTATTAGACCTTAACAACACGGCGCTAACAATATTTTGATTGATAGAACATTTCCATCACGAACTGGATCATTCTTAGCCATTAACCCGCTAATCACGACTATAATAGCCTTTGTGTCCATTGTAAACCCAGATCAGCCTGCGAGTAACTCGCACTCTGATCAGAGTTTACAATGTTGCTGCTGATCAGTCATTTTCCCCAAAACACCCCTTTGTCACATAAATGGAATGGTCTTAATTAAAAAAAAATTAGTCCATTATATATCTATCTAGCTGGTTAAGTTTTAACATTTTAATATGCCAGATGTACCCTCAAAATTGTCTTTTACAAAATCTAAGAAAATTGATAGCCTGTAAACCACAGAGAAAATAACCAAACAATCAGTTGGTACACTCTTTATTCTAACCACGCTGTAGTGGTACATGATGTTTCCAAAAGTCCTACTTGAATGCTGTGGAAAGAGAGGTATAGTTTTTAGAAAACTCATCTTTTGGTTTTATAAAAAGGACACAAATCTCCAGTAATAATCAACCTTGTGAGCCTGCATTCAAAAACATTTCTGTAACTTTTAAGCTATGCATACACGATATATAAATTCATTCCATGCAAACATCAGCTTTGTAAATGAACGTACACCAAAAATTACAAACTTGAACTGTATTTTTCTAAGTCACCTACACTCTAAATATGAATGCAATCCATTTTCTTTTAACCAGCCCCGTGTGGTTTCGGGGTCCCATCTGGTTACGGGGCAAATAATAGGGTCACTGCAGATCCCGTTGGAGGGGAAGGCAGAGGGGTAGAACCCCCCCACCCCCAAATTCATGTTCATTTTATCATTTTTATGCCCCCGAAGGGTGGCATATAGTAGTCACTGTCTGTCTGTTCGTGTTTGCTTCATAACTCTGACAATAATGGACGGATTTTCAAATAACTTCGCACAATTGCTCACCACAACAAGACGTGTCGCGTACAAAATCCAGGTCCATGGCTCCAAGGTCAAGGTCACATTTGCAGTTCATAGGTCAAAAACAGGTACGCAATTTCGTGTCCGGACCGTAACGTCACAACCCCTGCAGGGATTTTTAAGTAACTTGGCACAAGTGATCACCATAACAAGACGATGTGTCGCGCGCGATACCCAGGTCCGTAACTCAAAGGTCAAGGTTACACTTGCAGTTCATAGGTCAAAAACAGGTACGCATTTTCGTGTCCGGACCGTAACGTCACAACCCCTGCAGGGATTTTTAAATTACTTGGCACAAGTGATCACCATAAGACGATGTCGCGCAAAACCCAGGTCCGTACCTCAAAGGTCAATTGAATTGGAATTGAATTGGGGTTTTAAGGCACACCAACACATGAAAAGGTTATATGGCGCCTAACAGGCATGAACATGCCAGGCTCATCTTCCATGTACATCGAGAATAATGGAAAATATGGAAAATGGGCCTAGAACCTTCTCACCCTGAACTGCAAATTCTATCGTAGAAACTCCATTTACGCTGGAGCCACGTTATTGTTTTTCTGCCACTGCTCTTTTGATGCGAGCGAGATAGCACCTGAAACAATGCAGGGATCATGATGAAGACCTTTAATGAATATGAACAAAAAATGATAAAATGAACATGAATTTGGGGGGATTCTACCCGTCTGCCTACCCCTCCAAAGGGATCTGCAGTGGCCCTATTCTTTGACCCCGTGACCAAACGGGAGGCCCCCGGGAACCACACGGGGCCTCAAAGGTCAAGGTCACACTTGCAGTTCATGGGTCAAAAACAGGTATGCAATTTCGTGTCAGGACCGTAACGTCACAACCCCTGCAGGGATTTTTAAATAACTTGGCACAAGTGATCACCATAACAAGACGATGTGTCGCGCGCAAAACCCAGGTCTTCAAGGTCAAGGTCACACTTGGAGTTCAAAAGTCAAATTGTGTCCGGTCAATAACTCTGGCATTCATGGACGGATTTTCAAATAACTTGGCACAAGTGCTCACCACAAGACGATGTGTCGTGCACAAAATCCAGGTCAAGGTCACAATTTTATTTTTTTTTCATCGATTTTTTTTTTTAATATTTTTTTTTAATATTTTTTCATTTTCAAATTATTAATTTTTTTTTTTAATTATTATTCTTAATTTTTTTTTTTTTTTTTTTTAATATATCTGTTGGTTTCATATTGCTCTAAGGTCAAGGTCACACTTACAGGTCACTTTCGGGGCATTTGTCACTTAATGTGACATTTCTTCTTTGTTCATGCTCATTAAAGGTCTTCATCATGACCCCTGCATTGTTTCAGGTGCCATCTCGCTCATATCACTAGAGCAGTGGCAGAAAAACTATAACGTGGCTCCAGCGTAAATGGAGTGTCTACAATACAGTTTGCAGCAACTCTGCAGTTCAGGGTGAGAAGGTTCTAGGCCCGTTCTCCATATTTTATCTTGATGTACATGGAGGATGAGCCTGGCATGTTCATTCCTGTTGGGCGCCATATAACCTTTCATGTGTTGGCGCGCCTTAAAACCCCAATTCAATTTAACCAGCAACAAACCATTTTATACTACTATTAAACCTGGATAGACATGACCAAGGCACCCCATCTTCTTGGAAGACAATTCATTTCCTGTCAAAATGTGTTTTGTCTACAGGTCATATTGGTGCAGTACCTGTAGCAGCAACATGGAGCGCGGTGGTCTAGTGGTAGAGCGTTGGACCCATGATCCAAAAGTCGTGGGTTCGATTCCCGTCATTACCATATGCGTTGTGTCCCTGAGCAAGACACTTTATCTGCATTGCTTAGTACTGGTTCTACCCAGGAAGACATCGAGAGTGATTCAAATAAGTTCATAGAGCTTTCGTTACAATCGATGTAAAATAAATAAGTTTAAACCAACATGTTTAATTGGGGTTTTATGGCACACAAACACAAAACTGTTGTATCAGTGGACTGTCACGTTTACTGAATTTCGTCAATGTTTACTTGGAACCAAATACACGAAACGATTCCGATTAAATGACCAACACAAATTCGTCGCAAGTGACTTTAGAAATAATACCTACCGGTAGGTGTCATCAGCTCTGTGTATAGGGCACTAACAGATTCATAGACGTCGTACATCAAATCTGAATCGAGCAAACCACGCAGTTTTGTGGTAGTTCCACCAGAACGGACGTTGCAGGTATAGAGAGAATGCAGCGCAACATAATTCATCACAGGATGATCTGAGGGAGATATGAGTTTTCGTTTTCGTTGTAAATGGAACACCAATTTTTTAAACGTTTTCTAGATTTACACAAAACGAGACTGTGTAAACTCGACAGCCCTAGTAATAGGACGCCAACAGGAATGAACATTCCAGGCTCCCTCCATTTACATCTACATAAAAATATGCAAAATGGGCCAAGAACCTTCTTGCCTGTTTTGTTTGTATGGTCTTTTACATCATTTTCAACACAAGTAAAGTTATGCATGACGGTCGATTTTTTTGTGGTGGAGGCAGACCACCCATTTTTCCTGGCTAGA
The DNA here is from genome assembly GCA_037043455.1 of Cyrtodaria siliqua. NCBI lineage: Eukaryota > Metazoa > Mollusca > Bivalvia > Adapedonta > Hiatellidae > Cyrtodaria > Cyrtodaria siliqua. The sequence continues at coordinate 72,500 of JAWPHD010006155.1, read as the reverse complement.
ACCAGTACTGTACATACACCTCCCGCCATCCGTAAGAATCTACACTTCCTCATTTACAAGTCGAGCTACCAGTGGGATTCGAACCCGCAGCGGTGAGATACGAAGGTTTACAACGCAATATCGTTAACCATTCGGCCACAGAGACGCTCTTCTCACCTGCAGAACTGCAGCAAATTCTCTCGTAAACACTCCATTTCTCACTGGAGCTACGATTACCGTTTTCTGCCATCACCATAACACCTTCACACAAGTAGCACCTGAAAAAGTACAGGGATCATAATAAAGACCTCAAATTAACATGACTTAGCAAGGATTTTGCCGCTCTGCCTGGATAATTGAATTGAATTGGGGTTTTAAGGTGCACCAAGACATGAAAAGGTTATATGGCGCCTAACAGGCATGAACATGCCAGGCTCATCTTCCATGCACATAGAGATAAAATATGGAAAATGGGCCTAGAGCCTTCTCACCCTGAACTGCAGAGTTGCTGCCTGGATAAGCAGTGGTCCTATTCCTGCCTGGGAACCACATGGTATAAGAAATATTCGATATACAATGATAGCTTCACAGATGCCCGATCAAGGTATTGAAAATAAACATCTCTCGAAGTGAGAATATTTTGCAGAAAGACGCTTAACAATCGGACAAAATTTGAAATCACACATTTTCTAAATATCTCACTTTTCTCCCAGTGCTTGCAATAAAGAAAGTGGAAAGGAACAAAATAAAACAAAGCATTTCACCGACATAAATTTTAATACTCCAAATAGACTTTCAGGACAGTATTTATTATAAACCATTTGGATACACAAATTTTGGCCAATGTCCTGTCAATTATTGTACATAATTGAAATGAAATCCAACACTCCACTATAAGCTTACCGTAACGTCCCTGACTATCAAGCTTAACAGTTGCGTGGCAATTTGTTCAATGCTATGCTGGGGGTGACAGCTTGACACAATAATATTCAATAAGAAGTAGATGAGTTTTCTTCAACATAAATAACATGTAGTACTTAAGTAACTTGACATCTGCTATATATACAAACACATCATCAAGTGTGAATAAACTTACAAATATTCACGAAAGGAAATCATGTAGTACAGCTACACAAACATTCCAACATAACCCAGGCCATACTGAAATGTCAGTTTTAGCCAGTATAATTCAGGCTATACTGAAATGTCAATTTCTGCTAGTTCCAACATAATCCAGGCCATACTGAAATGTCAGTTTTAGCCAGTATAATTCAGGCTATACTGAAATGTCAATTTCTGCTAGTTCCAACATAATCCAGGCCATACTGAAATGTCAGTTTTAGTCAGTACCAGCATATTCCTGGCTATACTGAGCCAGTACCAGCATATTCCACGCTATACTGAAATGTCAGTTTTAGCTAGTACCAGCATATTCCAGCCTATACTGAGCCAGTACCAGCATATTCCAGGCTATACTGAAATGTAGTTTTAGCCAGTACCAGCATATTCCAGGCTATACTGAAATGTCAGTTTTAGCCAGTACCAGCATATTCCAGGCCATACTGAAATGTCAGTTTTAGCCAGTACCAGCATATTCCAGGCTATACTGAAATGTCAGCCAGTACCAGCATATTCCATGTCAGTTTTAGCCAGTACCAGCATATTCCAGGCTATACTGAAATGCCAGTTTTAGCCAGTACCAGCATATTCCGACCACACTGTAATGTCAGTTTTAGCCAGTACCAGCATATTCCAGGCCATACTGAAATGTCAATTTTAGCCAGTATACTGAAATGTCAGTTTTAGCCAGTAACAGCATATTCCAGGCCGTACTGAAACGCCGATTTTAGCTAGTACCAACAAAATCCAGGCCATACTGAAATTTTAATTTTAGCTAGTACCAACAAAATCCAGGCCGTACTGAAATGTCAATTTTAGCTAGTACCAGCATAATTCAGGCCATACTGAAAACGGAAATGTCAATTTTAGCCAATATGTCTACTTGGTTTATCATTAAGGGCTATTCCATTAAAACATACAAGGGACCCCAGGAAGGCACTTTTGAAATTGACCACCCACCCATAGATGCAAAATTGAGTTTGCAAGACCCACCTATAGAATTTAAGTTGGCTAAAATACACCCACCCATAGATTTTATTTGTTTATTTATATTGAACTACATATATATTTACATATGAACTACATACAAACATGACAAAGGCTTGAAGAATGCAAGTGGTTCTAGCCCCAGTCAGCAAATTGGGAAAAGTCCTAGGCCGGCTGATTTTGAGAAAAAGTACGAGATTGTCAAAATTGGGGAAAAAAGAGCATGATTTTCTTAAGGGAATGTTTTTAAAGAGAAATTGTTTATTAAAATGTATGCTTTAGATATAATACTAACCAGGTATTGAATTCAGCAATTATTTTAACATAAACATACAAACAATGGAAAGTAACTTTCTAAAAAAATACATTGGGAATGTTTTTACCCAGGTTTGGGAAAATAAGGATTTTTTTTGCAATTGGGAAGAGGCTGAATTTCGGCCCCACTTAAATAGGTTAAAAAACGCTGATAAGGTTCTGTTTTCCTTTATTTTCCTTTATTTTCCTTTTATTTATCCATTGCATCATATAACAAAAACAATATTATTTTCTTTTACATTTTTATGATCGCGCCGTGCCGCAAGGCAAATCGCGTCAAAAACCGTACCCGCAAATTAAACCATTCAAAACAGGTGCGCATTCCCGGTGTTATTTAGCAGCTTGCATTTATGAGTAAGTGTTCATCGTCAAGCATTTTATATGATACAGACTTGCTAAAATAGAAAAAGATTATACAGCAATTCATCGAAAAATAAGAATATGAAAGGAAATCACCGTTCAAACTATTAATATTCGAGTGATCTTTCTTCTGTCCAAAGTGACAAACTTGCGTGACCACTCAATGTCAATATGAAAGCTGTAATGCGATTGGTTTAAATCATGCAATCAACCAATGAAATTCGCGTTTTCAAACTGATGAACTTAATCAAGGGAGAGAATTTTCTGATTTTAAAAAAATACGTTAAAACACAATAAAACACCGACTTCTGGTTGGATTTTAGTTTGAGAAGTCTGATTGTCCCGAGATTGTCTGTATGGTGTTCGCGGCCATTTTTACGGCGATGAGTGAACATATCACAATCCTGAAAATTACACCCATGCATAGATGCGAAATTCGATTTAAACCACCCAGGCATAGAAGCGCATTTTGGAAAATACGATTCACCCACAGATTTTTATTAAATTGCCGTCCTAGAGTCCCGGCTAAGTTTTAATGGAATAGCCCTAAAGCTAAGTATACAACATACAGATGGCTTTTAACAAACTACATTATTTATTTCGTAACTGGTTTATTAAATGAAGACCACGTGGCAAGGAATGTATACCTGTCGACCCTTGAAAGCTCAAAATGAGCAAGATTTAATGTTGGGATGAAAAACAAGAGGGCCATGATGGCCCTATATCGCTCACCTGAGTTAATTTGAACCAATAAAAGAGGGCCAGGGCCAAAATGCCCCTAAAGCGATCATCTGAGTACTGGCACATTATCGAACTTCTTCGAAATCTTATGGTCCTATACAATCTGTGCAAGTTTGGTTAAGGTTGTTCAAGAAATGTGGGCTCTGTTGTGTATAACAACATTGATATAGACAGTTTAAGACACTGACAAAGTTTGGTAAAGATCGAATATAAAATGAAGGTGCTAGAGAATAACACCTTGGGCAGAGCAAAATGTGACCCCAGGGCTACATGTAATATATGAGAGCTGTGTGCTTTGTGGTTTTAGAGAAGAAGATTTTTTAAGTTTTTCCCTATACAAGTCTATGTAAAACGTGACCACTGGGGTGGGGCCAAATGTGAACCCAGGGTCACCATTTGAATAAACTTGGTAAAGGACCATAAGAGTATAGTAAATGCAAAATATTAAACCTCTGGCTCTTGTAGTTCCAGAGAAGAAGTCTTTAATGTGTTTCCTATATAAGTCTATGTAAAACTGTGACCCACGGAGTGGGGTCAAATTTTACCCCTGGGTCATCATTTGAACAAACTTGGTAGAGGACCATAATCTAATAGTAAATTCAAAATATTAAACCTCTGGCTCTTGCAGTTCCAGAGAAGAAGATTTTTTTCAGTTTTTCCCTATACAAGCCTATGTAAAACTGTGACCCCCGGGGCGGGGCCAAATGTGGCCCCTGGGTCACCATTTGAACAAAATTGGTAGAGGACCATGAGCTTATAGCAAAAGCAAAAGCAAAATATTAAACCTCTGGCTCTTGCAGTTTCAGAGAAGAAGGCTTTTTAAGTTTTTCCCTATTCATATCTATGTAAAACTGTGACCCCCAGGGCGGGGACAAATTCGACCCCAGGGTCACCATTTGAACAAACTAAGTAGAGAACCATAAGCTGATGCTACATGTAATACATGAGAGCTCAGTGCCATGTGGTTCCAGAGATGAAGATTTTTTAAGTTTTTCCCTATACAAGCCTATGTAAAACTGTGACCCCCGGGGCGGGGCCAAATGTGACCCCTGGGTCACCATTTGAACAAACTTTGTAAAGGACCATAAGCTTACAGTAAATGCAAAATATCAAACCTCTGGCTCTAGCAGTTTCCGAAGAAGATTTTATAAAAAAAAATCCTATACAAGTCTATGTAAAACTGTGGCCCCCGGGGCGGGGACAAATTTGACCCCAGGGTCACCATTTGAACAAACTAAGTAGAGGACCATAAGCTGATGCTACATGTAATACATGAGAGCTCCGTGCCATGTGGTTCCAGAGAAGAAGATTTTTTTTCAGTTTTTCCCTATACAAGCCTATGTAAAACTGTGACCCCTGGGGCGGGGCCAAATGTGACCCCTGGGTCACCATTTGAACAAACTTGGTAAAGGACCATAAGCTTATAGTAAATGCAAAATATCAAACCTCTGGCTCTTGCAGTTTCTGAGAAGATTTTTAAAAAAAAATCCTATATAAGTCTTATGTAAAACTGTGACCCCCGGGGCAGGGACAAATTTGACCCCAGGGACACCATTTGAACAAACTTAGTAGAGGACCATAAGCTGATGCTACATGTAATACATGAGACCTCTGTGCCTTGTGGTTTCAGAGAAGAAGATTTTTTAAAGTTTTTTCCTATATGTCTATATGAAAAACATGCAAAATCTCAATATACGAACTTTGGACCCCTGGGGCATGGCCATTTTTGACCCCGGGGACTTCATTTGAACAAACTTGATAGTCTAGACGTTGGCGATCATTTTAAAAGAAAAACTGTCGAAATCTATCCAGCGGCTCTTGAGAAGAAGATTTTTTAAAGTTTCAACCATATATGGTAATGGCGGCCATCTTGGATGTCGCGCTGACCTTATTTTAACAAATCTAAAAAGCATTCACCTAAGGATCATCCACGTGAAGTTTGGTCAAAATTAGCCAAGAGGTTTCTGAGTAGAAGTTATTTAAAGCAAAAGTTAACGACGGACGACGGACGACAGACGACGGACGACGGACGACGGACGAAGAGTGATCCCAATAGCTCACCTTTGAGCCTTCGGCTCAGGTGAGCTAAAAAAAGAGCAAGATTTATTATTAATTGTGATTTCACAAAAAAATGGAGGGATATCAAGAATTTCCAAGCAAACAAAATGTGCATGTCTAGATGCTCATGACGAGAAATCGACAGGTATGGTATGCCTCAGGACCACAAAACATACATTTACATACATACATTTAACGTGTATTAAAATATCCCATATGCTTAATGGTAATGAGTACACAATTTATGTTGCACAGGTGGTTTCAAATTTGCTGTCCAAATATAAGGGTGTGTATGAATTGAATGTATATAGGGGAATAGGTCATGCATAAAAAGAAGAGGTTTTTAACTGCATGTGGAACTACTGACAAACATAATGAGCATAGCACATTTTGATGTGGGATTTTTGCATGTTTTTTTCATCTTAAAAGACCCATATCAAAACATTACATTTTTACAAAACATATCACGCTTACATTTTGCAGTTTTTGATCCAATTTTCTATTTTAAAACTATCTTATTATGCTTGGTTTGTTCTACTACTAAACTCCTGGTAAATCGGGTGGGGGTGGTTGAGGCAGTTAAGGATTCGATCAAAGGTTGAATTTGTGATAATTTTCAAATTTATCCCTTTGATTAATACCAGTCACAGGTGCAGTCAGTTTGTGTTCAGACATTTAAAAAGTCAATAGTGAAAAGCATTATTGTACATCAACTAGCAAAACATCAATGTGTATTTAACAGCAACACCGTTGTCTAAAACTCTATAGAGCTGACAAGGGCTTGTGCCACAGTTAGAACTTGTGTGTTTCCATGCCACCACTTTCTTTGATTTGGAAGAACTTCCGTGCCACCACGTTCTTAGATGTATGGCAGAGCTTGCGCATTTCCACCGTCTGCACGTTTGAAGCTGGAGGTAAAAGGCCAGCAATATTTAACACTGTCCATCAACAACTAAAGACGCAATATCTATCAGCATACATTTACTTAAGATTAAAATCACGTCTGACAACACCACAAATTCATAACATGATAAATACAAAACTAATTTTATTTTGAACAAAAAAGCCATGAAAGTTTATTTCTTTCTGAGGTCATGTATGGACAGCAAGAATATTAGTACCTATTTATTTTTCTCAATACATATAATTTAGTCAATTACAAACATCCACACACTATATTGCAGTTTTAAAAAGAAACCTTGCTGTTTACAAAATTGATGATCTGAAACCGGTTACAAAAATCGATCTAAAACGGGTTACAAAAATATCCACAATGTAGTTTTATGCTGCCTCAGAGCATGTTTTCTTTTTCTAACTAGCCCATAGTCCACACAGTCCCAGGATTGAACAGCTGTTGTAAGCTGTGTTCTCACGCACCCAATCACTCGCAGCACTGAACAGGTCACACAGAGTTGTCTCAATTTGTCTTAACAGATGACTGAATCATAAAAGCAGACGGCTTTTTATTTTAAAACTTACACTAAATCTTCTTTAATATCTATAAGTCTTCCAAAAAACACATTTTGGATAAAAAGACGGTGACTTTTACAATTAAATCGCGTAGCCAACATTCCTAACGATTAGACAGCTCTGTAGGAGTCAGATTCGAGCAAACATTGTTGTCCGCCGTCGTCTTGGGACAACTGTCTGTTAAAATCCTGCTACAATGACGTGTAAATTCATTTCCTATCTACACACAGCGTCAGATCAATCAGAATCTACACACAGCGTCAGATCAATCAGAATCTACACACAGCGTCAGATCAATCAGAATCAGTTCTAAGAGTAAATGATGATGCATGGCTTTCTGATGATACTGCAAATGATAAAAGAAATAATATCAACAACTTGTATAACAATCAATTAGAATATTTGAAAGCATTCCCATTTAAAGGGGTTGATGCACTATTTTCAAACACTATTTATTTAATGAAAAACATGAAAATAGCTGAAAGAATTATCAAAATGCCATGAAAAACAAAGGAGATATGACCTATTGAAAATTTGCAAAGAACATAAATGGAGGCGGCCATCTTTGAACGATGACGTCATCGCGCCATTTTACCATATATGGCATATTGACAAAATACATTTTAAAGCAAAGAAAATCACTGCAAATTGATTAAACATAAATATACACATGTAAAATGTATAAATTGTATGGTTATTTTTCATTTGAAGTGATTTTCTTTGCTTTAAAATACATTCGTTCAGTATGCCATATATGGTAAAAAGGCGCGATGACGTCATCGTTCAAAGATGGCAGCCTCCATTTGTTTTCTTGCAACTTTTCAACAGGTCATATCTCCTTTATTTTCCATGGCATTTTGATAATTCTTTCACCTTTTTTCAAGTTGTTCAGAGGCCTTTAAAATAAACCTTGTTTGAAAATAGTGCATCAACCCCTTTAAGTAATTTACTAAAGTTAACACTTATTTTTAATATGAGTAAATGATTAGGGCTATTCCATTAAAACATACCCAGGACCCCAGGAAGGTAATTTAAGCAACTTCTATGGGTGAACCCTATTTTACGCAATTTGGTTCTTTAAACTCAATTTTGCATCTGTTCAATTTCAAAAGTGCCTTCCTGGGGTCCCATGCATGTTTTAATGGAATAGCCCTTACCTGCATTTCACAAAACATAAAAGAACTATCAGAAAGATGGGTAAAATATGACGGAGTCCATTTTATTATACGAGTGAATCAATCTGCCCACATAAATAAATATTTCAAGCAGTTGTATCTTTAGAAATAGGGAGAGTAGACTAAGAATTACACATTTATAACATGTCGTGTACCGTATAATGTTTTTTCGTAATAATTACTATTCATGATGCACTACCTTCAGTTTCTGGATCAACGACACTGCTGTCCGACTCTTCTCTTCTGTAACTACCGACACACTCATCGTCACTCTTCCTATAACAATACACAGTTGTTAAAACAAACAATGAAGAAGGGCCGACACAGACTGGTCATGGCAAGACTTTTTGCTGTTAAAACTAGTTTCGTGTGAGTTACACTCATCAGTAACATAACAAATCTCAGTCTGGAATCCTTAAATATTGTAAAAACAAAATCACATTGGTAAAAAAATAAATAAAAAAATTCCGAAATTACAAATTTTAATTTGATAAAAAATGAATTTAAATTGCTTAAATTTTTACGTTCTTATTCTCCGAGATAAATAGAAGCATCAGATTTTCTCCTACTTTGTTTTCTTTGCTGTAAACTCCTCGGGGTCTGTGGGTGATTCTGGCTCGGCCTTGCGTTTCTCTGCTCCAGCTTTAGTGAGGTGTCCATTGTCGGTCTTCTCCTTTTCCTCTTCTACACGGAGCTGCTGTACGCGCCAATCCAGTGCTCGCAGCAGGTTCTCACTATCTTTGGGATTTGTCTGAAAGGGATATACAGATGTCACTTATTTCTCACTTGGTTTCATCATGCTTATGTATCCAGCTCGACTTTATAAACCATAGGATGGCCAGTGTGCACTTGCAGATGGAAAAAAAATTAACCATATTGGGGAAAATATTATATCAAGATTGATGTGTTCCTTGAATCACAGACATTGATATAAAACAGATAGGAATCTTCCCATCTTAACCAAGGAAGTAACCAAAATATCATGTGGCACCTTAACTTTTCCTTCTATATTCTCTCTCAATTATTCACCGATTTTGATGAGAATACATCCAAAAGATTCATAGTGAATAGGAAAATGGGATTATAATAATTTGTTTATTTTCAAAATAAGAAATTGTACAAAAAATGTTTAAAGTTTAAAATGTCATCATTTTTCGCTTTTCTCTTAAAAATCAATGTTTGACATAGTCAAAGTTTCCATCAAACTCCTTTTTTGCTCTCAATGTAAGAGAAAACAAAATACTATCATTGAAAAGAAAATTAAATTTGTGATGGTATTTGGCTTAAATGAAACTTGTATCTATAAAACTCTTCATGATACGTGTGTTTAAAGTTGGGGAATATTTTGTGAAATTTTCGAACTGTGCCACTTGAAATTTTCACAATTTCAAAGTGTCCAATCTATTTGTTATTAAGTCTGTGCTTGAATAGATAGAATAAATATGCACACAGCTGTCCATTACTTCAAACTGAAGCAGAAAATATTGGTATAATGTTACCGATAATGTGCCTGTTTATAGAGATAAATTCCAAAGAATAGTATGTTCTAAAAATAAATTGAAACGGTCAATGATTTCGGACAAACAGTTCATAAGTTACACAGTATATGTTCATAACTTTAATACACAGTATATATACAACAGTATAGGTATATGTCGGACATCGTGTTGAGAGGTTTATACGACGTCATTGAGATTTAGTTTTATTCTCACAAATTTACTCACCGAGATGAGAAAAACTTTGACGCACTCTCCATCTGTGCCGGTAATTCGGACACTCTTGTTACTGGCCCGCTCCACTGTCATGCCCGGCCAAACTTTTGTGTTCAGTATCAACCGTAAACTTCCCTGTGTTCTCATTACTGAAACAGAGTACACCCCATTCATTAGATGGATTAAGTAGAATTAAGAGCCTATTATAGTACTGGTATATCGTTAAAACTTATTTACGGTCAATTTTACTCAACAGAATTGAAATTGCACTCCATAAATCCCAATTTGAAATAAGAATACACGTTTTGTGCAATATTATTATTATTTTCTTTTTTTTGTGATTATGTGAGGAAACCCATTTATTTCCCCGTCATAGGTATGTGAGGGTCAGGGAGCCATCCCTATGTGAGGGTCAGGGAGCCATCACTCTGTCACACCGTACAATAAACAGTAAAGATAAACAGTAAATAACAAATCAGGATTATATAATCAAATTTGTCAGTGTTTCATTCAGGGTATTAATTCATGCATTAATATGTTCTCAACTTGAGACAGTTTAAATAAATCTATTTAATTACGACACTTTTTTTAAATTCATATGCCTACAGTCATTCCTTCATTCAATATTATTTTTAAATGGTTATATTAACTGGTACGTAGTTGTCAAACTGGCCCAGTGGATAGCACGATAGAGTTTCTTTGGTGTGTCCCTAGGCAATAAGACGGTTCCCTTAGCCTCCTCCACTGGATGTTAAACAACCATCTAACATGGTTTATTAAAATACTCAATGGTTATTGGGATGGTCTGAAAAAAGCTAAATAAACCTCTGACTTCATGTACGTCAACCGTTAAGAAGTCACTTTAAACGCCAAAAAACATGTTAACCGTTGCAAAACAACAACAAATGCGTTATTTTAAGCGACGCTACGTTCCAACAACACATTTAAATAGGATGAAGCTGTATATTCTTCTCATTTGATGTTGATAGGCATAAAATATAAGGTGTGAGAATTTGAATTTTGTGCAATCTCTCGACAGATACATAAAACTCCATGTTAGATAAGAAATAAAATATTTCCAGTGGTTTGTATTGTGCGAGATCAAAACCTGTTTGGGACTTGAAACACATCAGAACTACGGGCCTGCGGTCCTTGGTATCTATGAACTTCCAAGTCCCGCCCACCAGGTATTGATCTGGGACAATATAAACCCGCTGGAAATATTTTATTTCTTAAGTAAACATTTGATGGTTTGCTGTATCCCTACATACCCACTAAAACTGGATCTTATTAAGAACATTTTATAGCATAACATCATATAGAACAACTTTTTTTCTCTTTCTATTTCTATGATATTTTTTCTTCAATTTCATGTTTTTACTACCTTTGAACAATTACCTACATACCCAATTAAGAAATCCAGGGTAGGGAAACAGCAAACAAACTATTGATTAAGGATGGCCCAACATGCTCAAAACTACTTTCGAGCACGTAAAAAGAAAAGAAAAAAGGAATCTAATTAACTGTATAAATAGTTATCCTAGATTTGTCTTTCTGCCCCGTTTTTCATTTTGTTGATATGGGGATAAACAACAATTCAACTGCTGAGGACTCGCACGACCATTGCTATTTTAATCATCGTCATTGTTAGGATGCGAATCTCAATATAGCATGTGTTAAATGGGTAGGAAAAAACAACAACATATACTCACCAAGTCTCGACTGGAAGGTTTGAGACTGAGGACATCGCATGTCATTTAATCTAATTAGACCACGTCCTCTCTCCACCCAATTCTGTGTCTCGCCATCAAATATAAACAGTTTACCATTTGTCTGCAAGATAAAAGTTAATGTCAATTTATAATATGATGAAAATATATTGTCAAATGAAGTGATGACAACAAAAACATAGCATTTTTTTTGCAATATTCGGGGGACCATAACTCTTTTGTTTATAACTGAATATTGGTGGATCTGATGTCGTTCTTTCATTTGTAATTATAAACGTGAGAGATAGGACCCCATACATACTTTCCAGCGAGGTTTCTGAAGACATCATGCAATGCCTGCATAATCAATTGCTGTATTTCAGTGGAACAAACCTTAAATATCGCACATGCACGCATATAAAACTCACCAAAGAGAAGATGGCTACCATGAACCAGTTCAAGATCTCCATTGATAGACATTTTAATGAGATAAATGGGGTTGCTCGCTTGCCCCTTGGCCATACCCTAGGGTGCAGCTACATGTATAAACGTATATATACTGACCTGTAATACATTAGATTCATTTTCCTCTCCTGTAACCACCTGTACTTCCTCTAATTCCAGGTTTTTACTGTGGGTCGCCTGATATTCCCTTGCAGACTCCTCTAAACTCTTCTCAACATCTACAAACACACAGAGGATAAGATATAAAAAACATTTTCGAACCAAGTCATTCGTAATCGTGGCCAGATAAATATCAACGGAAAAGTTCTGAAAGACACATTTTCATGCAGTGCCTTAGATGTTTATAAGAATGTATTTACTTGTCATCATTATTATTTTTTTGAGAACACATCCAGGTTAGTTCCGTTCATTTCGGTCGAATGAAGTGATACATAAAGTGGAATGACTGAAGTTACACTCTCTGGGGTTTACAGACCATGACACCAAGTGTGATGCTTAAGACGATCCCTATGAGTCAGCCATGCTTACATAAGAGGGGATAGTTTCATTGTCTTGTGCTTTAATTTTTGTACCCATTCTACGCATGCCAGTAATAGGGATTGAATTGTAGTTTTGTGTTTGTTCACCATATAACATGTTTGTTCACCCTATAACATTGGTAACATTGGCCATTGTAAAATAGCATTTGAATAACAACAATTCAATCCCAGCAGCACAAAAACTTAAAGAAAATTGAGTAGAAACATAACAGACCGGCCGCTCCAACAGCTCCGTGTTCCGACTGATCGGTGGAGTCTGGGGAAGCCACGCCGTTGTCCTCCGACTTTTCATCTTTGTTGAATTGCACTCTCTCGGCCAGGTTTTCACCAAACACAAACCCGCTGCTACTGACAACTCCCTTAGTTGACGAGTGAACACCCTGCAAATAATCAGTGCTATATAAACATACGTTGGCAGGATAAATCCACAATTTAAGCTTTTACTAAGATTATTTCACTAATATCTGTTGCACTACGAGTCGCACACATTTATATTGTTACTACAGAGGCATACTGGCTGTATACCAGATATCGTCATTTTTATGTTGATTCTTTAATATATCTAAATCAAAACTAGTCATCTCATAAATGTTTTTCCCGGTAGAGAAGCTTACCCCTTTGCCGTACATATTCTGTGTTTACATTGTTCCTATTCTCAGTAACAAGTGTCACGTGACCGTTACTAAATATAGACTGAATTGGGCCGATCGATTGAGCTGAATGTAGTAGTTATCGTCATGTTCAGTTCAATACCGAATAATCCATGTTTGGGATGATGAAAACGTGCGTATAGTTATTAATTAAAACATAAATATACCATTGCACATGAATACACAAAAAAAAATATCTAGAAAAAAATTATATCTACAATTTAAAATGTTTTTTTCAGCTGTAGGTATCGGATGTAATTTACTTCACTTTGACGTTCATAATTTAAAGGGACTTAACTGTCCGCAAATTCAAATTGAATTGACGTGAACTAGTTGTCTCCCTTGGCTGAAAATGTTTAGCACATGCTTTTAGTTTTTTTGGGCATGTCCAATTGATTCAATGGTTCGACGTAAAAGATCCGCTATTTTAAAAGGAAATTTTCCTGCACATGCGCATTAGCACGTGATTCCCCCGATTGTGTTTTGTTTATAACGGTATTTATATAGGTTGAGAGTGTATGTTAACATTTCTGAACTATTTTTTCCTCTCCAATCGTCTGATGATAGTGTGTAGTGATTTGCAAAATGGGGTCGAAAAATAATCACAACATCGAGCGTTTTATTGACAATGACGAAATCTGGTGAAAGACGATAACTGGTACACAACCAGTACAGACCTCGATTCTGCATCGGTTCAAGACCCCATGTGTAAGATCAGATTTCAGGCTATTCCATTAAAACATACATGGGACCCCAAAAATACACTTTTGAAATTGAACACACACCCATAGATACAAAACCCGAGTTTAAAGAACCAATTCTGGAATATAGGGTTAAGCTATAGATGTTTATTAAATCGCCTTCCTGTGATCCCGGGTATGTTTTAATGAAATAGGACTCATGTAAAATGCAGATATCTTTATCAGGTACTAGTATGCATAAACATACATGCTGTGGTGAGTGGAAACACTGTTCTCTTATCTCGACTCTTCAGTGATTGGCTAATACAACAGTGGGAAATTTGGATTTTATATCAGGCATTTTTGTTAGATATCGCATTTTGAAGTAATACTTTTTTTTTACTGCATTTTTTTAACTGCATTAAAGGGACACCAGATACTGAGCATAACCAATCAACTTAGTGGTTGTTATTCAGTGAAATGTATACATAAAAACATGAGCATAGGCCCAATAAGTCTGTAGTAATATATTCGTGAGTTTGAGAAAAGAAAGTTTTATTTATTGTTTGTAAATAATGTGGGTCCCACAGTATTTAGTTTCTGCTGATCACATGACAGTCATTAGCGCAGTAGGTTTTCTATATCGTAAGTATTGCCTAATATAACTGGCCCACATAGCTCAGTTGGTAGCGCTCTCGACTACTGCGAGCTCACTATTATTACCCGCGAGTGTAATTTTAGTTGGGCAGCGAGTTCAAACTCGCGAAGAGGTACTTCTGTTTTTTGTACCGCTATTAAATTCTGTCGATCTTGTTTTTTAGTAAATATTCAATAATGGTAAGTGTTTAATGTTTGTCAACGTAATTATTTCGTGTTGTATAAGCTAAAAGTTACGGACATTGTCCCTTTAATCTCCATGATTTCAAGAACGATTTCAATTGACATGTCGCCAGTACTTAGATATCTCCGCCCTATTGTTGATGTCGGAGTATATTGACAATAGCTCCCTAGGAATCTTTATGTGAGGAAGCTATCCAGCTGGCTTGCGGAACGTCGGTGGTTCTACCCAGGTGCCCGCCCGTGCACGAAAATTGCCCGGAGGGGCACCTGGGGTCTTCCTCCACCAATGGAAGCTGGAAAGTCGCCATATGACCTTAGCTGTTGGTGCGACTATAAAATCCAATTCAATCAATTCAATTGACAATAGCTCATAAAACATAGTTGCACGTGTATAACTTTATACACGTGCTTTTATTTGTCCGAGGTATCGTTCTGGTTTGACTGGTTGAAATGGATAAATGATTGACAACTGGCGACATGTTAATTATATATATATATATGATGTTGTAATATACATTTTTCACTTACTTCTGTTTTTATATTATAACCCAGGAAGTTTATTTAGTTATTCCAGCCATAGAGAGCTCCTTTTTATAAGGTGTACCATTTGTATAAATGTATAGAAAATGTATTTGTCACTGGGCTTGAAAAATGTACACCATGGCATACTCCTCCTACAAACTGGAACTTCTCCCTGAGTTTCCAGTGACTTGGTGCCCCATAGGCATCTCTGAACCATGACATATTAAAAGATATACAAGAACAAGTGCAGCTGGAAACTGATTAAAACAATATATACGCACTGTAACTCTAGTTGTAAGATTCTGTCCGAGGATACTATCTGAGTCTGACACATGATTGGTGCTGTTGCTGTCTCTGGGACTACTGCTACTGTCAGGTATTCTGGTGAAATAATACAACAGCATGAATAACTAGACCTATCACTGAAGGTGATGAACACCCCTGCTTTTTCCTATAGCCGATTAGGATGGGCAAAATCAAGAAAAATAAATGTCTAAAATATCTGTTAATTTTTTAATGTGAACAAAATTCTAAGTAAAACAAAGAACCATACTTCTGTAAAACGAAATTGAAGAATCAAAAACCCGTTGATGCAGATACACATCATATCATCACGTGTGAACTGTATGTCAGGTGTAATAACAATCCATTAAAAGTTTTAAAGTAAAAGCCACATGAAGTTCATTATAGAGTGAAACATTCCAAGTCAAATAAAGGGCCATAATTCTGCAACAAATTAGACATCAACCATGTGGTATGTAGAGGGACATAAGGTAATCAGTTGTTATGTATACATGAAGTTTGGGAACAATCAATTCAAAAAATGTTTCAGAAAATACGTGTTAACAGGTCATTATACAACATTGGTGGAAAATTCTAAATCGAAGAAAGGGCCATAATTCTGGAATAAAATAGGCAATCAACGATGGGTGATGTAGAGGGAATAAGGTCATCAGTTGTTATGTGTACATGATTTGTGGGAACAACCCATTCAAAAGTGTTTGAGATATGCAAGTATTAAATGTGTTACGAGACACGACGCAACAAAAATGTGTTACGTGATGTGACTGGATGCACACACAGGGCTGTTTTTACCGTATCCCCCTTCCAATGTATGATGGGGAGTAAAAAAATAAATTCAGTTTTTAATCGGCACATGTACATTATTATATAACCCGAGAACCTGGCTAGTTTTGTAATGTAATTTTGCCATTATTTGAAGGGTTAATATCTTTAAATTCATTAATTCAAAAGTTTCTTTTAAGCAGGGCTGGTGTCTATATGATAACTTACTTTTTGTCTGTATGATACTCTTTTAAAGCTGTTTGAAACAGATTTTCATGACTACTGTCTGGGGGGTCTTTATTTTTATCTTTGACTAATAATGAGGCTTCTGTGTTTTCCTTCTCGGTCACTTCTTGTTCTGAAATATTCAAGATCAAACACTAGTAGACATTTTTTTCTTCTATTTTTATCATCTCTAGAATTCTAAGGGCTGTTCCAGAAATTATGATAGAAGGCATTTTTTTATTACCCCTGCCACCCATGTAATTCAATTAAAATTGTACAACATCGTCATCCGCCATTGTCGTTTCATTTTGGTGTCCTCAGATTTTATTAGCCTCGGTCACCTGGCCCGCTTCTGATTTCTTCGTTACGCTATGCTACACAGATCCAGAACCAGGGCCTGGGGAAATTTTTTGAAGACGTTTGAAATCGCCCCTCACGTTTGGGGCAATTTTGGCGAGATTTTGAGAGATTCTACGAGTCTTTCAAAAAACATAATTTCAAGTTAATTTAATATTAATTTCTTTATTTTTAACTTATGAGAAGCAGCAAGTGACGTTAAAAAGTTTAACTGGTGTACCAGCAATTGACGCTGTACATTTATTTACAACATGTCACACAAACGTCGACTTCATGTGCATGAAAAAAACACGCGAACAAATTGTGCTAATCGCTAGTTAGACATATGCATGATACGGTCTAGCTGGCCGAGACTAGGATTTTATCATCAAATCGTGAGACAAGCAGGCCTTATTCTGGGTATTTTGGGAAAAAGGCCCCTGCAGAAATTGCAAAATTGGGAAATATTTTTATTGACAAAATACAGGATTTGGGAATTTTCAGAACAACATATTGCTGCAAAATACAAGTCATTTTGAACTTCTCATACATTTCAGGGATGAAGCTAAACATTTTTGGTATAGGAGCCAATTGGGCCCCTATGCGTATACTTACTTCCTGCTTTATTACATTTTTGGAAGAAAACTTAGTAAAATCTTTAGAACTGATAAAGATCTTTTTAATCAATAGAATTATTTAAAAAAAATAAAATAATAATAATCAAACAAACAAATCTATAATTCACCAACACAAAGTTTAGTAGTGTTTACTGCGATAGTCAAACTCCGTATTCAATGTTGTGAATTGCGCAAAATTAAATTCATAGTTCTTTCTTTCATTTAGAAAAACATTAAGAGACAGAAAAATTGTTATCTATTAAATTATAAATAAACAGAATTAGAATATGTAAATTATCGTAACAACTATTAAAAGAAGATATTATCAAGTTAATGTTTTATTTTCTTATAAATAAATAATATTAACTTAGTTTTAAAATTTATTTATGATACCGGTCTATTCTCCTCAATATTACCGACGATATCTAAAAGTGCCGCATTTTATTAATGAAAAGCGACACATTTTAGAATATCCAAAAACCGAAAGTGCAATCTAATGAGTGACGCTTCAAATTATAATGCGAATAATGATGTGATGTGTATGATGATGTGTAAAATAAACACTTTCATATCTGTGTTAATGTTGATTTTATACCAGCAAATGCTACTTGTCCACAAGGACGCCTGATTTTACATTTTCATTCGAAGTGCAAAGGACCGCACACACGGTCTAGTTGGAAACCGTACATCGCAACATCTCGAACATCATGTTTTTTCCCCGTTGTTTTCACAGTGAAAATGAGATTCAACAAACTGTCGTGAAAATAAAAACAAAAGTTTATTTTATTATTATTTAGTTCAGGGTTGTTTCTATTTATTTCCGCCAAAATTAGGTAGTTTACTAAGCTTGGATATGTCGGTAGAAAAAATTATATAATTTTTTTTTTTTGCAAGTAAAAAGTACTAAAAAGCTTGCATGACAGATATGTTTTAACTTTACTCTGTTTCTAAACAATATGATTTTGTATGTATGTTTGTTTATCTCATATGACCGTCGATTTTTTTGTGTGGTGCAGGCAGACCACCCACAGTGGGATTCGAACCCCAAGCAGTGAGAGGCGAGAAAGTTTAGAACGCAACGTCGTTAACCACTCCGCCACAAGGCGCTGACAAAAGCAGTATAGATAAATACTTGATCATCTAAAGAGTGCATCATACATATATAGTGGCTTGTCCACTTCATGACAGAGATATAGTTATAGGTCTAACAACAGAAGACAAGACAAAGATCTACCGCGTACACTTTTTTCTCAATTTAAATGGATAATCACTTACCTTTTGAGTTAGGTTTGGTAGGATCGGGCAGTTTGGCAGGTTTCAGCAATGAAGACACAGACCCTGCATTCAGACCATCAGGGACTGAAACAAACATTAACCAGGATGATTAATGACACCTTCATGACATCAGATACATTACTTAGACATACTAATTTCCAGAGTTTCAGACATTTAAAAAATGTCAGAGAATGAGTGAAAAACATGTTTCAGGGAATGCGTGAAAACATGTGTCATAGAATGAGTGAAAACATGAGGTGTAAGAGAATGAGAGAAACCAAAAGTTTCAGAGAATGGATGAAAACGTAAGTGCAAGGAAATTAGAATTAATGAAAACATGAGTGCTTGTGAATGAGGGAAAACACAAGTTTTGGAGAATAAGTGAAACAAGAGTGCCAGGAAATGAGTAAAAACATGAGTGCCATATAATCGGCGAAAATATGAGTTCCAGGGAATTAGCGAAAATGTGACTGCCATAGAATGAGTGAAATTATAAGGTCAGAGAATGAGAGAAGCCAAGTGTTTCAGTGATTGAGTTAAACATGAGTGCAACCAAGAATATCTGAGAATGATTGAAAACATTAGTGCAAGACAGAGGCAAATCAGGAGTTTCAGAAAATAAGTGAAAACATGAGGGCCAGAAAAATGAGTGAAAATGAGAGTGCTAGAGATTAAGTGACAATATAAGTGCTGGAGAATAAGGAAAAACAAAAGTGAAAACATGAGTGCAAGACAATGTGTGCCAGGAATGAGTGAAAACACTGTCACTTCTTCAGTAAAATATCAAAATTAAATCAAAGTTGCTGAATCATCAATCATGTTGATTTGCATGTAATCAGGTAAGTTGCCATATCACATACGTAAGCTTTAGTAAAACATTATTCAGTACAATTAACCTGTATGAATAGGCTCTTTTCCTGGATTGACCGTTACACGGTTTTGCCGAAAAATAAAACACATCCTAGTTACCTTCGTTTTTCGAATTCTGTGGATTAGCAGAGAGTGCTGATGGGCGGAGAATAAACTTGGCCGTACTAGAGGTGTTGCTGGATGTGGATACAACATCTGACTTCAGGGTCTGCCGCACAGCAAATGGGTTCATACCTGGAACTAAAAACAATTATTTTGGGATGCTATTTAAGACTGAGGAACTTTTGAATGTATTGTAATTCATAAAGGTCTAGGAAATCCAGTGTTTTAGAGAATTTCCCCCAGTTGAAAGAATCTCCTTTGATCAATAGTAACCTATAACTTTAATAAGAGAAATTATTTTTTATTTTTTATTGTCTGACGTATCTCGAAACAATTACTAAAAGATCCACATAGCAGTGTATTGGACAGAAATTCAAGACTTGGGTGGGCAAATCTGCAAACAGGGTGTGTAAAATTTTAATTATAAGAGCCAATTCGCTATGGGGCAATTTATTTTTACAGATAAAGGTGAAAGAGGTACATTTAAGATCATCTTAAATTTAAGTTTTTTTTACCCCCACCCACTCCACCAAATATTGGCCGCGATTTTTTCAAAAACGGCCGTGCAGAAGATGGCTGCATGGTTGGCTGGCTAATACACTGCCACATAGGGTGGGTCAAATTCAACCCCAGGGTCACTATTTAACAACCTATGTAGAGGCCATTAAGCTAACGCTACATGCAAACTCTAAAAACTCTAGGTCTTGTAGTTTCAGAGGATTTCCCCCATATAGCTATGTAAAACTTAAACTGTCACGAACAATGTTGAAAATTAGACAACCTCTAAAATAACAAATTTACAATGAAATCATGTAAGGAATATGCATGTAAATATATAATAATTGCTGCATTGATTTAAAATGTGATTCAAACTGTTTATTTTGGTCCACTTTTAGTAACGACGGCCTTCTTGATCGACAGGCTGCCAGTAAAGCAGTGTTTGTTTGTTTGGATGGTGTTTTACATCACTTTTAGCACACGTTAGAACATATATGACAGTCACTTTTTGGGGCAGAGGCAGACAACCGCATTTTTCCTGGGTAGAACCAGTATTGTATACCTCCTGCCATCCATAAGAATCATACTTTCTGACTTGAAAAGTCAAGCTCCAAGTGAGATCCACACCTGCAGAGAGGCGAGAAAGTTGTATACGCAGCATCTTTACTATTGTGGCCATGGATGTGCCACTAGAGCTAAAAATCCATAAATGCAGCTGGAGGAGGAATGAAGGCCAACTTTACCTAAAATGCGGACTCATATTTGTCAAAGAAATGTATAAATTTACCGACGATCCCTGGTACAAACTTGGCAGGTTTCACTCCCTGGAAAGGATTTGTTTTAATCGGAGAGGCTGTAGCACCATTAGAACTGTCTCCTGCAAATATCAATGTACAGTGTCAGAAAGCTAGGCCAATATTAAATGTGTAAAACCGACTCCATCTACACTTGCCATCTCATGGATGTGAACATTGTCATTCTCTAGCTCTTACAGTTCATGGTTCATACAGAATTATCATTATGAAATTTAAGGACTTTTTAAGGACATTTAAGGCCCTAATAACCCATTTTTAAGGCCCGATTAACTGTTATCTTATTACCGACAATGATTAAAATATCGGCGATTTTTAAAAAAAAAATAAATATTATTCCTCTTGTATAAGTTAATGACCGATTATGAAATTCAAGGACCTTAAATGGTATTTTGTCAGAATTTAAGTACTTTTTAAAGCTGGAGTGGATTTAAGGACTTTTAAAGGCTACTTCTGAAATTTAAGGACTTTTTAAGGCTGTATGAACCTTGTTACTGCATGTGATTCTTAGTAAATTACGTCTTGTATTCTTAATAAAATTGCCAGGGGCGTAGCTACGTTTACGCAAAGTACGCAGCTGCCTACACATTGCAAAAAATAGAAATTAAAAAGATCCATAGATACAACGAGGAGTGATGGGGTATACTGGAATTACTATTTTTTATTTGGTTTTCCACAAAAATTTGGAATTCAGCCTAAATCATTAACTTCACAGTATTAATAATGGGGGTGCCTCCACTCTCCCTATCATGTAGCTTTTGCGTACACATTGAAAACAGTTTAGCTACACCCCTGATTGCAGATGCAAAATGCTTTCAAAGCATGGACAATGTGTATTAAACAATACGAGGCACCTGAAACATGCGAACATGTCAGGTTATGATTTTTTCACAAAGAAGCAAATATTGCTCTGCCATATTTAATACATCTTCTTCACTATATTTAACATATTACCTCCATCATATTTGACAAGTGTGATGATCCATTTTAAAATGTTAAGATGTCAAATGAAAAACGAAACATTATATAAATATTGCATCCCAGTGAGGGTGACAGTGGATATTGTCAACCTGAGGAAAATACTTTTATTTTTAATATTATTTTTCCGAAGGTTGACAATATCCACTGTCACCCTCAGGCGACATTTTTTTTTCTCTTGGTTTACGGATCTGACCGACCCCAATTTTCGAGACATCGGAAAAAAAATAAAAATTTGACCAACTGTGTTTTTTTTCACCGCCGGCCACATTTCAACGCCAGATGAAGAAAAATTTTTTGAATTGGTGAAACAATTTTCTAGTATACAATAATACCAGGTCAAACAACAGCATATATCTATCAAAACATAGAAAACATCGAAATTTCGAACGCAAACGACGCGCGATCACTATCCGCCATTTCCTTGCATGAGGAACATAGAGTAGTTTCACCAAGGTAACTTGATTTCAAGACATCCGGGCACTCCATCCGGGCGTGAATACAGAAATTTCATCATTGGGAATATTAAAAGAATATTCAACGATTTAAATACATGTTGTGTTGTATAAACTTACGGTTTTATATGAGAAACATGGTCACCATGTTTGACCTTTTTTTTTTTTTCCCCCTTCCGACCGAGCGTAAAAAAATAAGAAAAAATCCGTAAACCAAGAAGAAAAAAATCGTGGCCTCACTGGGATGCACTATTTATTTTCTTATACCGAACAAATGTTTTGATTAAAATTTAAATATACGAGGGGGAAAATCGCAATTTTCTTCTCTTTTTTTTTCTTTTTTAAATTTATATTTTTATACCAGTTTTGATTTAAGGTAACAAATCTGCTCGCCACTTTTTTAATTGTCGTTTGTAAATCAAGCGTCTTACCATTGACATAACCTCAACTGTATTTTAATAAGCGATTGCCAAAGCGTGTCGTTATTGGAAAAAAACAAAACCTATTTTTATACTTCCCGTGACGTCACAATCGTGTAACAGTAAAAATTGTTGACCGGTGAACAGTAAAAATTCCTTCACGCTAAGGGTATGGGCAATTTATACATGAGTGTAAACGTGAGGTATAATAATAAAGTATTTCAAATGCAGACAGAAATTGAAAGAAAATTACCTGATGCCGACGACACCTCTTCTTCCTGAAAAATACATGGAGACACGTTTATATGAGACATTATCACCAATAATCAGGTATATGAGACTGCAATTATCAACATACCACACTGCAAAGACTTTGTTAAGATGTGATATGCCACATCAGTCGTCATAACTGACATTAGTTCTATACATGCCACATGTTAGCAAGTTACAACAACCACATGCACTGTACCAATTCTATGGATGTTTCAGGATACTATGATTTTCTCCACCACAGATTTTTTTAATTCGTACAAAATTCTGTAGATAAAGTTTCTTAAATTGTTAATTTTGTTTCATGTTTTGATAAGCATGGTCCTAAACAAAATATGTCACTAGAAAGTGACAAATACCCCAGAAAATGCTGACTCATTTGACCTCCAAGTGTGACCTTGACCTTTAAGGTACAGAACTGATTCTTGCACACGACACACCTACTTATTGAGGTAAACATTTGAGTGAAGTTTCATGGAAATACCTTCAGTTTTCAAAGTTATGGTTAAAACATGACTGTTTCAGACGAACGGATGGACAGTGCGATTACTATACATATGCCTTCCTTTGGGTGCATAAAAAAAAAGAAGGAAACTACCATTAAACCATCACCTTTTACAAAATCTTGAGAGATAGGCTTTTTATAGAAATAAAAAATAAATAAAAAGTTTT
Source organism: Cyrtodaria siliqua (assembly GCA_037043455.1). Classification (NCBI taxonomy): domain Eukaryota; kingdom Metazoa; phylum Mollusca; class Bivalvia; order Adapedonta; family Hiatellidae; genus Cyrtodaria; species Cyrtodaria siliqua. Next base: position 48,585 of record JAWPHD010006155.1, on the reverse strand, counting down.
GACTGGGAAAAAGAAGCTAGAAATCTATTCGGAATAATTTAATTAAAGATGAACAAGCAGGTGTAAAAACAATGATTTCTGTCCTAGTACTAGAATTATCACTAAGGATGATTAATACCCCTGCAAACGCATACCCCGCGACAATATGCGTTTTCCATTTCATACTGCTTCTCAGAAAGTTTGGTGAGAATCCATATATGAGTAAAATTGTGGAGAAATAGCATGAAAAAGATTTTTTGAGAAATGGCCAGAAGTCCACAAAGCTTCACTCAGGGCCTTCCCCGGCCATTTATGGCATAGCGGCGCCGCGATCTCTTAACTTTTGAAACAGACATGCCGCGATCCTTAATCTGATCGCGACCCTTTAAAACTGTGCCGCAATCCCTTAAAAGTGGGTCAAAACATTCATTTCCCAGAATTAATTAATGACATCTGACTAAATAACGCCTTGAGGCATAAACTCCTGGCAAGCATACGTCCTTAGCTCCTGATTGGAGTGTTTTCATAAGGATTAGAGGGGCAGAGGTGTTAATTACCTCCGCGATAAGGGTCTAATTCAAGAATTTAACCATGCGTACATAACCTGTAAACTTATACGTCATCAAACGTGAAAAAAAATTACTTATGTTATATTTTATTGTAGCGTTGAATTAACGTGCCTCCATCCATTTTATCACGATTTTAAATAGATAATGATGAGAAAATAATCTCACAAACGCAAATTATTCGATAATCACATACAATTATAAGAATCTCGGAGTTGCAGATTATAAATTTAGGTTACTTCCGGTTTTGAATTTGCTTCCGTGTTTCAAACTAAAACGATTAATTATGAATAAAGACAGCAATTTTATAACCTTTAAATAAACTTTTAACCGTTTCCTGCCTTTTTCCCCCAAAACGCTAATGACTTGGTGCAGTCATATATGACTTAGACGTTAAGTTATTGTAAGACAGTCAGCGTAAAAAGTTGATGTAAATCCGGATAGTCCTTATTTCGGATGTTTAAAAAACACACGGACACTGCGTTTTCAAGTGTTTTTTTAAATGTTATTTACTTAAAATTAACATTATTTCTCCTGCTTAACTTCACCACTTATATAATGAAGTGTTTACACGATAAAACAAATTCTAGAACAGCAAAAGAAACGATGTATAAAGTTGAGTGTATCATCTTTTTCAAAAAAAAAAGAAAAAAAAGAGTAAAAAATGGTCATACATGTACTATCTATGGCAGACTGGTAGATATATTTAAAACATGTTTTAAATGTGTCAGGTGTATGCCAAAACCCGTATTTTACTTTAAAACATGAAAATAATTGAAATGCAGGAGGGGATCCCCCTCTCGCACCCACCCTCGCGCGTTAAATGCCACTATCCCTTAAAAAATTCCTGGGGAAGGCCCTGTCACTGAACCAGAACCCCACATTGATATGTGCATCTCCACTTCATACAGATGCTTCTCATAAAGCAGGGCCCTTCTACCAGTTTCGGGGAAGGGGCCTTTTACCTTTAATTGGGGAAAATTTGCATAAATAGGGAATGAAATTTCCAAGGTAAGGTTGAACAAGAGGCCCAAGAGGCTCTGGGCCTGTGGAAGCTCTACAAGATAAAGACAAATGTATGTATAAGGAGCCATAACTCATTCAAAAACAAACATGGCGATAATATATGCAACTAGGCTTGGTACTACTGATCACAGTGTTCAATCTAGCTTTGCCAAACAGGGGGCCATTGGGGCCCATGGACTTTGCAATTGGGGGCCATTGTAAAAAAATGGGGGCCAAACAAAAAGCTAAAAAGTCAATAAAATCATACCTTTAAATAATGTATTTTGTTGCTTAGACTCCAATGTCTCAGTGGCAGATACCGTATAATAAATGGAACATGAAGTGAACTGTAAACTTGGAAACAATTTAACTAATCATAAACAAGCCACGTTTTGTTACGATCGTCGGATAACCATTTATTTTGAAAGTCACGTTTCTTTAAATGTTCGGTCTTTTGGCTGGTTGAGGGACCGGGAGAGACAGTAGGGCTATCACCTGACTCAAATGAGAAAGTAGTGGCACAAGGTTTATCATCTGACTTTGTTTTTTTCGCCGTTTTTGGCAAGAAAAAATCTGTTCAATATCAGCTTCATCATTGATGCTGACACGGCTAATGTAAAGCCATAGCAACAGACGGGTTACGCTGTATTTACTATGTAAAAATACTGTACAGTTTAGTTTATCGATCGCAACACAGTCAGCATGTGCGCGCGGTGTGCCTAAATAGCAGAATGGGAGAAAATGACCAAAATTAACAAAATGACCATCGCCGATCGAGTGCGCCCCGCGGGCCCATTCCTTATGAGAAATTACGCCATTTCAATCGCAAAGGGGTCAATGGTGCAATGGCACAGCCTAGATTGAACACTGCTGATCATCACTGCCAAGTTTCGTTGAAAACTTTGAAATTCAGCCTGAGGCTCAGGAGAACTAGTCTGTACAAAGTTAGTGTATTAAAACCTTTAATGGGTCATAACTCTGCCAAAATTCATTCAACTGGAACACGACGACGAAATGCGCAACTAGGCTTGGTACTGATCATCCCCGCCAAAATTCGTTGAAATCCGGCAAGGAGTTCATAAGAGACTAATCTGGACAAAGTTTGTGTATTAAAACATTTAAAGGGCCATAACTCTGCCAAAAATCATTCAACCGGAATATGGCGATGACATGCACAACTAGGCTTGATACTGACCATCCTTGTCAAGTTTCGTTGAAATCCGGCCAGCGGTTCAGGAGAACTAGCACGGAAAAGGTTTGTGTATCAAACAACTTTAAAGTGCCCTAACTCCGCCCAAAACATGTAAACCGGAACAAGATGATATGCACAACTAGGCTTAGTGCTGATCATCCCTGCAAAGTTTCGTTGACATCTGGTGAGGGGTTTAGGAGAACTAATCCAAAAAAATTGTGTGTATTAAAACCGTTAAAGGGCCATAACTCTGCCAAAAATCATTCAACTGGAACACGGCAATGACATACACAACTAGACCTGGAACTGATCATCCCTAAAAAGTTTCGTTTAAATCCGGCCAGAGGTTCAGGAGATCTAGTCAGGACAAAGTTAGTGTATTAAAACCTTTAAAGGGCCATACCTCCGCCAAAACAAATCAACTGGAACACGGTGACGATATGTACAACTAGGCTTGGTAATGATCATCCCTGCAAAGTTTCATTCAAGTCCGTCAAATGAAGGCCCTTTCGTCTTAACGAGGCAAAATACAGCATTTTTTAACTAAATCAAGAGCCATAACTCCAGTGTTACTAATCCGTTTTTGTTGGTTTTCAAACTTGTCCAACATTTCATTGATATTGACAATCTGATAAAGTTTGGTAAAGATCGGATGAAAAATGGAGGCCCTATTATCTTAATGAGGCAAAATATAGGATTTTTAACTAAATCAAGGGCCAAGTTAAAACATTCAATCTTCACTTGCAGACAGTGGGCAGGTGTATAACAATACCAAACACAGGTACACTGTATCAGAAAAATATAATATCTTGATCTGGATCAGATATTGTTTTTCCAGAACAATGATTTATCACATAGCTTACATCATGAAACAACACCATTCTATATTTTCTGTAATCCACTGAACACTGGTGATATATGCAAATTATTACCAAATTACACAGCAAATAGGTAAGCCATAAGATTTGCTGGGAATGTCACACGACATATTAAGAGTTTAACGTTTTCCTTTCAGGTAAACGAAGCAATGCTAATTAACTATTAAATTAATTAGTAAAATGCATGTTAAACAAAGGTATTCTGGTTTAAAAGAGTCCTATTATTTGAAACAGGAATGCGTAATTTAACTGGGACGGTCTTATATCGAGGTACATGTAAACTGACAACATCACAGAAAAACTTTCAGTTGTATCATTAACTTGTATGGGGTTTAATTTATGAGATAAATAGAATCTCACAATATCTTGCTGGAAAAAAAAAAGAACAAAAAAGAAAATGCCTACCGACCTAATCTATTTTTTTTAGAGCATGCAATAGGAAACACACCTATTTTTTTTTGGCCTAAGGATATTGAAAACACATGTACATAAATGTAAACTTGCACGACAATCCTAAAAAAATGATTAAGAAAATTAATACTGTTTCTAATTTGCAAGAAAGGGTCGAAGTTAAGCCAAAAAAACACACACTGATACACATGGATATAACTTACTTCAGTTCTGAACTGTTCTGAATCCTGACACTGTTCATCTACACTGTTTGTTTCTACAAAAATATAAACATCTGTTTATCTTTAAGTTATAACTTTGTACACATATAATATATTAAAAATATTAGGGTATTTACCATGAGAAACTGTTACATTAGTAGCTTTTAAAATAAAGTCCTCTTTGTCATTCCCAGTTTCTATTTCATATACCCATCATTACAAACTACAGATGACAGACCAAACTGTTTGGCATAATTGCCAAGCCTCTCACTTTTTCTTGCTAAATCTTAACTCTTAAAATTCAGATTTTTTAATTAAAATTAAATTCACTCTTTCAACATTTCCGAAACTTGACTTTTCTGCATAATATAGTGCTGATAGTTAAGAGGGTTGTGACAAAAAAGTTCTATATGTAAGAGAACCACAGGTAGAAATGTATATTCTCATCCAACAGTCACTGCTCCATGATTTAACAGAGACTTGCTCTGGCAACACAAAGACAAATATCCCAGAGGTTTGTGACTGCGAGACGAGACAACAATCGCAAACTGATGCAAGATATACCTGCATTGATGGGAACTTCTTTACAAATATACATGATTATACATTTTAGCTGATTCAGAAACTCCTATCAATGGAGACTTCCAAATGGTGTAAAAGTAAACTAAAACATCAATTTCATTTAATTTGTTATGCCGTTTCATGAATATAAACTACACAGCAGATGCTTGTAAATTCAGAAATAACAAACACTGCGTAATATTTAATGTGTTCTTTCTCGTGAAGATACGACACTTGACATAATAAACAGTTTCAATATTGCCATGTTTACAAATTATACGGTGTACCCCACCCACCAAAATACTATGGGAGAATATGCACTTAACGTTTTGACAGTAACATAGCGCGGCAATAAAGAACATGATTAATGCAATAGTATAGCTTAATACGTGAAGGAAATAACAATGAACAAATCACTAAAGAAAACATTTTAAAAAGTGCTTGTCTGGTTATTATTATGCATTTTTTTCGCGCTTTATATGTACCTGAGTCGGCCATCTTTAGATTTTTGCTTTAAGTCACGTGACAAATCTAAAAATAGACGTGTTTGTAAACAAAAACACGTGCTTTTTGTTGGACAGGTTTACTTCTTGGCCCCCTGCTATATTTAGGGTTGAAAAAAAGGACTACCTGGCCCCCAGAATAACTTTTTTAGTGTTTATCCGATATGATAATACTATATGTCATTGGAAAGCTTAGAATATGTACTTTCCAAAACATTGAAAATATTTAAGTTTAGATGCGAAATAAGCGAGTTATTGAATGCAACACACATACCCATCAGAATCATAAAATTGCCATATTTTGATCGCTAAAAACACCTGGCCCCCTCTCGGAATTATTTAATACAGCTTTGATCGGTAATAACTTTATATATTTATTTAGCTGAAGATAACTACTTTCTAAAACTGTAAGAATAATTTAAATCGTATAAAAATTGGCAAAGTTATAAGTCGCTGTACATATACATGTGAAATCTATTTTTTTTAGCCGCGATATTTTGGTTCGGACCACCTGGCCCCCAAAATATTTTTATGAACTACTTTACCGATAATGTTTTTGTTTATATATTCTTAAAGCTTATGTTGTGCTCTTTATTTAAAGTTAAAAATTACTAAATTCCGTCTATAAATGACAAAGTTATATGCTTTTGAAACAACTGTTGAATTTGCCGATTTTATAAATGTTACAAATATCAACCGACAGAGTTATGCGTGTTATTAAAGGATAGTGACTGGACTGACAACAGTAAAATAAAACCAACACAGTGTGTTTCATTATGTGTAATTAATTTTGAAAATGTTTTTATATTTTTGGATTTTTTGACTTTCTGGGATATGTTTTTTTACCATTATTAACCCACAAAAACTTATCGACTCGACAGTCCCTCCTGTCAGGAAGAGCACACAAATCTATAACATACACTTCGCCCCCATGAGGGTTAGAAGGAATTGTTTTGCTTATTTTATTTTCAAAAATTCCATTGTCACAATCTGTTAATATTTTAAAAGCTTGATCAGTGGTTAAACAACTGTTTTGCATAGAAAAAAAAGTTTGTGTGAAGTGCCTTGGATGGTATTGTTGGCGTCTGCTGATTTCTTGGGTTTCTGTATGCTCAGCACCGTATATCTGTTTTCTGGCATTTTCGTTTTTGTTGTTGGTGGTGTTGCGGCCAAATATGGTGTAGGTTGTGTTGTTGGTGGTTTTGTAGATAATGTTGTAGGTGAAGATCTTCTTTGTCTTTTCCGCCCAATGTACGTGATGCCGTCTGATATCGGAGCTGGTTTTGTTGGAAGCCGTTTCTTTATGTACTTCTTTGGTGACACATGTGAATAAGTATCCCGCACCGTCGGTTTCATAATAGTGACTGCCTCACTATAAAGGAGTGGTCCAACTGTTCTATGGTGTACATACTGCATTTCTTCGGTTTTAATCACTACGGATACACTACGGTGTACGGATTCCGCCTCTATCATTCTCGCTACTGTCTTTGTGCCTGCCACACTCGGATGAAGCCCGTCTCTACTCAGTAGATGGCTCTGAGCATTAGGGGTAAACGTTCCGTCGAAATTAACATACTTCATCCATGGGACAGACTTCTGAATTTCACTTAGTGTCAGGTTCACTATACCGGCATACATAAAGTTTTAAATTCAAATATTTGGGTGGTATATATTTAATCACAAGCAGATTAACTGTCTTTTTCTGATGATGATTATACACAGGATATTGCCATTAATTACTTTGCTTCGCACATTTGCAATTTATTATAAAAAACCCGTGTGTTGATAGGATTATTGACACGTCTTGATTGTATCGGTTTTAATCGTTATAATTACCTTGGGTTGGCTTCATGAATAGACTCCGCCAAGTCCTGTATCTTGCTCATCACTGCAGCAGGTGTGTCTCTTGGAATGTCGTTCGCACCAACGTGAACAGCAATCACCTTTAATATTAAATCACTAAATCATTAGATTTGTTCGTGCATCTATTTCTTATAATTTAAATAATGTATTACCGGATACAATTAATTAAGTATTCGCTATGACATACTTACTTTAAAATAAAGCAGTGATTTAAAGACAAAGTTGGAATTGTGAAATAAAATTAGCTTATTAATTGTATCAATTAAAAAAATGCACATTGACAAATATTGTTTGATAATCAATGTGTAAATGAATTAAAAAATAATTTTATCACTCAAGTCACTGTCTTTAAATGGTGTCATACATGGACAGTGAATGCTTATAATCTAATCACTTGTAAAAACATCGCACCTTTTAACAATCTTTTAGTTCGTTGCTATGGTTAGTGACAATCATTGATTTTAATGTTGTATTTGCAAATCAATTTAATCTGTTGTAAAAACATCACACCTGTGCAACTTTACATTAGTTTGTTGATGGGATTAGTGACACCCGTTGATTACAATATATTATTGATTGTCGTAACCGCCGAGCATATCTACGGTTGCTTGTACGATTTAAAATCACCATGAATGTCCCGTGCGACACGTGTATGCGTAATATATAATATAAATATTTATTTAATTGTTCGAAACTATGTTTTGATTGCTTTAACATAAGATAATATATTAATTGTTGGCCATCAATAAACTAGATATTTTAAATAGCATTATCTCATTTGAACTAACTTCACATCGCAGTCAAACAAATACACTATATACTTACATCAAAACCAGCAACATAATCCGATATCTCAGGCCATATCTCGTTAACCTTGTATCCTGGAAAACACTTCACTACTATGTCCTTATTATTAAGATATTGATGCAAATACTTGGTCTGGCTATGTCCAACTATAAGAGCCATTGTTAATTTCGTAATAAGTGTACACTTTCAAATATATTTATCACGATTAATCCATAAAAACACAGTGATTGCAACGGTATATATTAATTTCAAAACTGAAATGAATTGCATCACCAATTAGAAGATGTTATATCTCATGGTCGCATACGGTGCTATAAACAATCAATTACACATGCTACAAACAATATAGTTTAAACTTTGATTTTTTTAATTCAGCAAATTAGAGTTTTGTTGCATATACAATTTACTTTAAGAATTGCTTGAAAACTGCTACAAACTTAACACTTACTTAAATCTTTGAACATTTGAAATGATTCAAACAGTGCGTTTGAGTTCCGGATTAACCCATGATTAAATAACAACTGATACAAACTTAATTACCTTTTAATTTCACTTTGAACTATTTTAATTGTTTAAAATTACCGATTTGGCAAATTATTGCATTTTATTATTTCGGTTTTACTATGATCTCTATAATCAGTGATAATTGCTACAAACAAACAATAAAGGTCTTAACTCGTCTTAATTTAATATTCTGTTTGATCTCAGTATAGACCATGTTCTCATGTTAATTAACTATACAAATATACATAAACATATCAGAATACCTTAAATTTAAATTAATTATAGAATCAACGCGAATTTTTAAACACACAATTTTAATTTACAAAATAGTAAAGTAATAAAATAATAAAAGTATACATATATTTGTAATTTATTTATGCAAGGAAGTGTTATATAAACGCCTTCTCATTGTATCAGCTCAGTTAAGATAAACTGCATATTTGGACATGTATTGTTTGTAATAACTACACTGTTGCCATGCTTTGTAATTGTATTTTGTATCCTCATGGGCTTTTAAGCCTATTGGAAATTGGAAATAAAGATCTATCTATTTAAAGAAGTACAGTAATAAATAGTTGATTCATGTACTAGTCGTTTGATAGCATGAAAAACTGTCAGCAGACATCGGTAAAATAATTAGCAATATTCAAAAGCATATAACTTTGTCAATTGTAGACGGAATTTAGTAATTTTTAACTCTAAATAAAGAGCATAACATAAGCTTTAAGAATACATAAACAAAAACATTATCGGTAAAGTACTTCATAAAAATATTTTGGGGGCCAGGTGGTCCGAACCAAAATATCGCGGCTAAAAAAAATAGATTTCACATGTATATGTACAGCGACTTATAACTTTGCCAATTTTTATACGATTTAAATTATTCTTACAGTTTTAGAAAGTAGTTATCTTCAGCTAAATAAATATATAAAGTTTTTACCGATCAAAGCTGTATTAAATAATTCCAAGAGGGGGCCAGGTGTTTTTAGCGATCAAAATATGGCAATTTTATGATTCTGATGGGTATGTGTGTTGCATTCAATAACTCGCTTATTTTGCATCTAAACTTAAATATTTTCAGTGTTTTGGAAAGTACATATTCTAAGCTTTCCAATAACATATAGTATTATCATATCTGATAAACACTAAAAAAGTTATTCTGGGGGCCAGGTAGTCCTTTTTTTCAACCCTAAATATAGCAGGGGGCCAACAAGTAAACTCGTCCCTTTTTGTTTGCAATACCACACAGTATGAGTGTATAACCGCTTTTAACTATTAAAGCGCTTCGCTTTAACTATTAAAGCGATGTATAGTTAAAGCGATGTCTATTGTAGCAGTGAGCTCTTTATACAACCAGTTACACCACAACACATCATAGACACAGCCCCCACCTTCCCCCACAGGAGAGAGAGAAGATGGATAGAGAGAAGAATTGAATTAAATTGAATGTTGTTTAACGGCTCATCAACACAGTATAGGTTATTTAGAGAGAGGGGAAGGATACATAGGAATCCGGGAACCGTGCCCTACTCTTATTGATAGAGTGAAGAAGAAACAGTGTTGTAGTATATGTATATATAAACAGAAGGCTGGAAATTAATTTCACTCGTTTTTTTTTCTGAATTTTTTTTTAACACGTAAATGTCACTCAGCGATTGGATCAGGTATACATGTGCAGATCTCCTTCTTGTCTGGGATTTTTTTGTAATTGTTGATGGATTTAAAAGGTCAGTAGAGCATATTTTGGTAAACCAATGTTGCAGAAACGAAGAGGAATGTATGCCTGATCCAAACGCTGAGTGACATTAATTTTAAGCACAGACCATTAAAGAGGTAAAAAAAAAAAATCATAAATAAATGAGTGTGAAATTATTTTCGGGCCTCTATTTATATATACATATACTACAACACTATTTCTTCTTCTTTCTATCCATCTTCTCTCTCTCCTGTAGGGGGTGGGGGCTGTGGTCATAGATGACAAAACAGTTAATGCATTCAAATCACAGTTAGACATTGGCAAGGAGATGCTTGAGACCAGTATTGAGACTCACATTGTTGGTTGTCAAGAACTGACAACATACTAACAGAAACAAACATATGTATCACCAAATACATCATCATGTATGAGAACAACAGGCAGTGACTATTACAGGGTTTAAACCAGATTTTTATTCTGTGGGTCCCTGGGATGCATAATCATTTTTTTTTAGGGACCATTCCTTGATCTTTGGGGTCCCTAGCCGCAGTCTGCCTTTTCTCTTTATAATCAGCCTTTCTTTTAGATCTGATTGTTTACTTGCCATGACAAATTACAGCAATAATATCCAAAGTATCTGAATGAAACGTCCCTATCAATGTGCATACGATTGGTCGATAAGAATACAACTTATTATGGGTAGGAATAAACCCCGGTCGTAAACTTTGCTATTAATAAATTATGATACAAAGTGTGTGGGAATAAACCCCAGTCATCTTGGTCGATTCCCAGTTGGAAAGGTGATGACTATTGTGATGTGTGTTATGATACACCAAACATCAACCCACTCATCACAATCCCATCGTTACCGTAGTACCTAAATGACTGTAATGTGTTAACAATATGTCAGATTCCTGTCAAGTCAGCTGATAATTTAAAAACAATATCGCAGGTTAATTGCGTCCCATGGGACGCATGAACAACATTTTCAGGGGTCCACAACAATATGTTAGGCGTACAGGATGCACAAATCTGCGACCTGTAAAACCCTGCTATAAGTTGACCACATCATTTAGGGTTTAAAAAGGAGTTAAGTCTCCTTCCTTATGAACCCGAGAACCATCTTCCAGGTATCTTCCAGGTGTTATACTCACATAGGGTCAACCAGTCCTAGAACTATCCTTTATCTGCTGAATGTCAAGACCGGGAGAGCTACTGGTACCATTTTTATTCAGTCTTTGGTATTACCGGGCCAGGGAATGAACCCACGACTTCCCGCATCCGAGGTAGATGCTAGGCCACAGTCTGTTACATAGTAAAGTGATGACATAACATGTGATAATTGTCAAATTAGGTCAACAGTTAGGTCATATTATGTACATGTCATACTTATTGCAACTATCTATGTCATCTACAGGGATGACCTGCATATTGTCAGTATCCATCTCATCTACTGGGATGCCACTCTTATTGTCCGTACCCATGTCTTCTAGAGGGATGTCATACTTATTGTCAGTATGCATGTCATGTACAGGGGTGTCACTCTTATTGTCAGAACCCATGTCATCTACAGGGGTGTCACACTTATTGTCAGTACCCATGTCATCTACAGGGGTGTCACACTTATTGTCAGTACCCATGTCATCTACAGGGATGTCACATTTATCAGTATGCATGTCAAGTACAGGGGTGTCACACTTATATCCAGTACCCATGTCATCTACAGGGGTGTCACACTTATTATCAGTATGCATGTCATGTACAGGGGTGTCACACTTATCATCAGTACCCATGTCATCTACAGGGGTGTCACACTTATTGTCAGTACCCATGTCATCTACAGGGGTGTCACACTTATTGTCAGTATGCATGTCATGTACAGGGGTGTCACACTTATATCCAGTACCCATGTCATGTACATGGGTGTCACACTTATTGTCAGTATGCATGTCATGTACAGGGATGTCACACTTATTGTCAGTACCTATGTCATCTACAGGGGTGTCACACTTATTGTCAGTACCCATGTCATCTACAGGGGTGTCACACTTATTGTCAGTACCCATGTCATCTACAGGGGTGTCACACTTATTGTCAGTACCCATGTCATCTACAGGGGTGTCACTTATTGTCAGTATGCATGTCATGTACAGGGGTGTCACACTTATATCCAGTACCCATGTCATCTACAGGGGTGTCACACTTATTGTCAGTACCCATGTAATCTACAGGGGTGTCACACTTATTGTCAGTACCCATGTCATCTACAGGGGTGTCACACTTATTGTCAGTACCCATGTCATCTACAGGGGTGTCACACTTATTGTCAGTACCCATGTCATCTACAGGGGTGTCACACTTATTGTCAGTACCCATGTCATCTACAGGGGTGTCACACTTATTGTCAGTACCCATGTCATCTACAGGGGTGTCACACTTATTGTCAGTATGCATGTCATGTACAGGGGTGTCACACTTATATCCAGTACCCATGTCATCTACAGGGGTGTCACACTTATTGTCAGTACCCATGTCATGTACAGGGGTGTCACACTTATATCCAGTACCCATGTCATCTACAGGGGTGTCACACTTATTGTCAGTATGAATGTCATGTACAGGGGTGTCACACTTATATCCAGTACCCATGTCATCTACAGGGGTGTCACACTTATTGTCAGTATGCATGTCATGTACAGGGGTGTCACACTTATATCCAGTACCCATGTCATCTACAGGGGTGTCACACTTATTGTCAGTATGCATGTCATGTACAGGGATGTCACACTTATATCCAGTACCCATGTCATGTACAGGGGTGTCACACTTATTATCAGTATGCATGTCATGTACAGGGGTGTCACACTTATTGTCAGTACCCATGTCATGTACAGGGGTGTCACACTTATTGTCAGTACCCATGTCATCTACAGGGATGTCACATTTATCAGTATGCATGTAATCTACATGGGTGTCACACTTATTTTCAGTATGCATGTCATGTACAGGGGTGTCACACTTATTGTCAGTACCCATGTCATCTACAGGGGTGTCACACTTATATCCAGTACCCATGTCATCTACAGGGGTGTCACACTTATTATCAGTATGCATGTCATCTACAGGGGTGTCATCCTTATTGTCAGTAACCATGTCATCTACAGGGGTGTCACACTTATATCCAGTACCCATGTCATCTACAGGGGTGTCACACTTATTATCAGTATGCATGTCATCTACAGGGGTGTCATACTTATTGTCAGTACCCATGTCATCTACAGGAGTGTCACACTCAGTATGCATGCCATCTTAAGGGGTGTCATACTTATTGTCAGTACCCATGTCATCTACAGGGGTGTCACACTCAGTATGCATGCCATCTTAAGGGGTGTCACACTTATTGTCAGTATGCACGTCATGTACAGGGGTGTCACATTTATATCCAGTACCCATGTCATCTACAGGGGTGTCACACTTATTATCAGTATGCATGTCATCTACAGGGATGTCATACGTATTGTCAGTACCCATGTCATATACAGTGATGTCATACTTATTGTCTGTACCCATGTCATCTACAGGGATATTGTCAGTACCCATGTCATTTAGAGAGATGTCATATTTATTGTCAGTACCCATGTCATCTATACGTCTGTCATATTTATTGTCAGTACCCATGTCATCTACAGGGATGTCACACATATTGTCAGTATCCATGTCATCTACAGGGATGTCATACCTATTGATAGACATGAGAATCATGGCTCTTATGGTGGTATGTACCTACCATAGACAAGAGAATCATGGCTCTTATGGTGGTATGTACACAAGATAAGAGCTACGATTCATGCAGCTAACTGTTGACAGTAACCATGACAGTAACCATGACAGTAACCATGTCATCCACAAGGAGGTCAGTACTATAGTCTTACACAATCACCTATTAAAGTGTCTTATTTTCTACAGGGATGTCATTAATGTTTTATATTTCTCTTAATGAACTCTTAATCCTTTTTAAAACAAGCAAATTGTACAATTTGTCATCCTCCACCACATGGTTGGATTGGAAAGACAAGAGGCTCAAGAGGCCAAGGGCCTGTGGATGCTTTACTGGCTAAAATGGCTCTTATATCAAGTGTTGTCGTCATAAAATTCCTGTTATTAAAACATTGCAAAAAAAACACTCACAACAGAAACTTAAACCCTTGACCCATGTTAACAGTTTAAACAAGAGGCCCTAGTTCTAATTGGGTATGGTTATATTTTAGGGACTCGAGACACAACAATTGTATAAAATAAGTTTTGACTGCCTGTAGAGAGGCCCCTTTATGTGGGCAGTCAAAACCCATTTTATAATAATTCTTGTGCCTCGAGTCTCTTAATAACCATACTAAATTAGAACTGGGGTTGTTTTTAGTAAAAACAGATGTCTCCCCTACAGGATATAAAGGGCCATAAATCAGTCAAAAATCATTCAACTGGAAGACGACGAAGTTATGTGCAACTAGGCTTGGTAATGGTCATCCCTACCAAGTTTAATGGAAATCCAGGAAGGGGATCATAAGCAGTTGGGACAAAGCTTATGTATTAAAACCTTTGCAGGGCCATAATTCCACCAAAAAGCATTCAACTAGAACAAGACAATGATGTACGCAGCCAAGTTTCATTGAAATCCAGCCAGAGATTCGGGAAAACTAGTCTGGATAAAGTTTGTGTATAAGGGACCATAACTCTGTCAAAAATCATTAAACCGGAACATGGCAACGACATGCACAACTAGTCTTGGTACTGATCATTCTTGCCAAGTTTTGTTGAAATCCAGCCAAGGGTTCAGGAGAACTATAGTCTGTACAAAGTTAGTCCATTAAAACCTTTATAAGGGCAATAAATCCTCAAAAAAAATATATTCAACCGGAAATCGGCAACGATATGCACAACTAGGCTTGATACTGATCATCCTTGCAACATTTCGCTGAAATCCGTCCAGGAGTTCAGAAGAGACTAGTCTGGACAATGTTTGCGTATTAAAACATTTAAATGGCCATATCTCCACCAAAAATCATTCAACTGGAACACGGCGACGATATGCACAATTAGGCTTGATACTGATCATCCTTGCCAAGTTTCGGTGAAATCTGGCGAGGGATTCAGCAGAACTAGTCCGGACAAAGTTTGTGTACTAAAATCTTTAAAGGGCCATAACTCCGCCAAATATCTTTCAACCGGAACACTGTGACACTATGCACAACTAGGCTTGATACAGATCATCCTTGCAACATTTCACTGAAATCCATCCAGGAGTTCAGAAGTGACTAGTCTGGACAATGCTTGTGTAGTAAAACATTTAAATGGCCATAAATCCGCCAAAAATCTTTCAACCGGAACACTGTGACACTATGCACAACTAGGCTTGGAACTGATCATCCCTGCAATGTTTCTCTGAAATCCGGCCAGGGTTTCAGGAGAATTAGTCTGAACAAAGTTTGTGTAGTAAAACCTTTAAAGGGCCATAACTCCACCAAAAATCTTTCAACGGAACACGGTGATGATATGCACAACTAGGCTTGGTACTGATCATCCTGTAAGGTTTCGTTGAAATCCGCTCAGAGGTTCAGGAGAACTAGTCCGGACAAAGTGTGTAGTAAAACCTTTAAACGGTCATCTCTGCCAAAATCATTCAACCGGAACACGGTGATGATATGCACAACTAGTCTTGGTACTGATCATCCTTGCCAAGTTTCATTGAAATCTGGCCAACAAAATGAAGGCCCTATCATAACAATCAGGTAAAGTTTGGTAAAGATCAGGTAAAAAACGTAGGTGCTAGTGTTGACATCAAAAAGTTAACACATTTTTCAATAATTCAAGGGCCATAACTTTGGTGTTACTGGTCCGATCTGGCTGGTTTTCGAACTTGACCGAGCTTTCATCAAGATCAACAATCTGGAAAAGTTGGTAAAGGTAGGATGCAAAATTGCGGTGCTAGAGTGTTGACAAGACAAAATATAGCAATTTTCGTTAATTCAAGGACAATAACTCCGGTGTTACTGCTCCTATCTGGCTGGTTTTCTCGTCTGAGCTTTCATTAATATCAATAATCTGGTAAAGTTTGGTAAAGATCGGATGAAAAATGAAGGTGCTAGAGTGTTAACATAAAAAAGTTAACGGACGAACAACGGATGACGGACAAAAGACCATGGCATAAGCCCTAATAGGCCTTACATAAGACTAGCTAAAGATAACATGACATTTAATTTGGTGTGCAATGCACCAGTTGTGAATGATACATAGCCATCAAGTTTCATCCCATTATTGTCAAGCAGATTTGAAATTACGGCAAATTTGACCTCAAAATAACATGACCTCTAAATTTAAACTTGATGAACAACAAATCATTGCATTTAATAGCAAATAGACATGCAGAGCATTAACTTTGACACATGACCTTGAGCATGCAACCTTCATTTTGGTGAGCAACACAGCCTATTGATGATTTGTACTCTCGTAAAGTTTCACACCATTATCTGAAGCTGCATAGAGATAAGGACTAGACACAAAAGTTACATGACCTTGACCTCTAACATACTTCCCAGAATTTTGGGGTGCAACACTCGGTCTAGTGATACATACACACATATAAAGTGCCATTCCATTATCTCCCATATATGAGGGGGTTAAGGGGGCCTCCCCCTAGAATTTTTTAAAATATAGACATCCTTTGGCAGCCTCTGGTGGGTTTTTTGGTCACATTTTGGCGGCCTTCTGGGGTATAATAATTTCTCTAAAAATGAAAAAAACATATGTCACGATCGAAGTTAGCCTTCGATTTTTATGCCATTTTTGGCCATAATTATTTTTTCACTTTTCAAATCGATGTTACGCACGTGCGTAAGTGCGTATCGCTGGCTACGCCCCTGGTTAGATACCATTTAGTCAAGTTATTATATAAACAACATGAACATTAATAATTTGATCGTATTCAAGGGTCAAAACTTTGTAACATACAAGTTAAATAAGATCACTGTGAAATACATCTAATTTGATAGAACAGCCTTACAAAGTTTGGCGAATATAAGAAACCAATTACTAATTAAACTTTAATTAATCAAGGACAATAACTCTGTAATGCAGGAGTCAGTTTTGTTCATTGTCCAGCTCATACAAGTTATAACTGAAACAAACTTTCAAATTATCTGAAAATCCAAAACGATACACAAATGTTAACATGCTCGTAAGCTGAAATTCTCTTGCGTTTTAATAATCAAGGGCAATAACTCATGCACCGTTTTTGCCTATTATTAAACACATCCAAAATCTTATTAGAACATACACATAAATCAAAAGTCGTTATCGTGCTCACAAGCTGAAATAAGCCATTTTTTGCAAAAATCCAAAGCAATAACTGTAAAACATTGGCTAAAAACATTAAAGGAATTCAGATTATATAATGCAATATTCCCATTTCAGAGTCAAACATTTTTATTATATATGTATACAAAGGTGGCAGATTCCCGTTTCAGAGTCATAAGTTTTTATTATATATGTATACAAAGATGGCCACTGGCAGACATGTTTTATGTGGAATTAAAACGAACACAAACCTCTCTCAAGTATTTCACACAGTTATTTTTATTAGAAGAATATAAAGCGCATGGTGAAAACAATAAAATATGTCATCAAATATCATATTAACAAACAGTGTATAAAACGTTATCCAGGCAAGTTTGTCTTCATTCAGAGTACAGTTGGTTACATACGTGGGGTCCATGGTTTTAAAGGGACACACAGCAATCTCGATTTTTTTCCTTAAGTGAGGTATTATTTTATTGCCCGATAAACACCTCAAAATTGCCATCTGTTCTTTTAAGTCTCATCAAATGATCAGAAAATACATCAAAGACACTAACCCACCAAATAATGGAAAAAATACACTACAAAATCATCCAAACCCAGATCCAGGTGTCCAGGTCATAAAATAATGTATATGTACCGATTAAAAGTATAGGTTCATTCACGGTTACTTAAAATACCTGAGATTTAATATGCGTAAAATGTATTATGAGTTGGTAACTCTTAATTCAACGTTCCAATTTTTGTTTTTGGCTTGGCTGATTAAAACTGTATATATTGTATCTATAGAGTTTAGATTTTCAAAACATGTAAGTTGTTTATATAACTCATTGTCAGTCAGTTTAGAACATTTGTTGATGGCTGGACATTGACTTTAATGTTGACCAACACAAACAAAGAAGGCCGGGATTTTTCTCACGACCCCTGATTCATTCAGCAAACACTTTACACTCTGGCAGCCAAAACGTATATTGAGATGTGGAATTATCACATTATTATGGAAATAGTAGACATATTTAAATATCAAACAAGTTATTATAGCCTATTCCTGACTATCATTTCACACGTATATGTTTTGTATATGTTTTTTATCATTATAACTTACTAATCTACCAATGTGTATATTACACAAATAAAATGCTGTATTAGGCGACAAGAAGCCCTGTTACACACAATTCTGGTGTGAAGCCCGACTGAGCACAAAAACGAAGATTTGGTCAGGTAGGATTTTCCCTTGAATTAGATTCCCCATCATTTAAAGGATAAACATGATCTTAAAGACTGACTGAAAAAGCAATGTCAATTCAGATGCAAATAAATACATCAAAATGTGCTTAAGTTGTAAACTGTTTATCCTCACTTGTTAGGTCCACTTTGTTGCGTAATTAAAAAAATAATCGGACTAGGAAAATTTGCCAATTTTTCATATTTAATTTTATCAAAATTGAATTTGGTTTTACTGCAGTGCAACACAATATAGGTTATTTAGTGCCAAGATGTTATGAATTTCCTGGATCCAAACCCCATTTACATCAAGAAAAAACATGAGGCATGGATTGAGAAACTTCACAACAGCCGGAAAAACAGAGTTACTGAACCTCCAGCTGTTAACCTTTAACCTGCTACATATATATAATGGACTGTTCTTTCTTTGAATTAAGACCATTCCATTTATGTGACAAAGGGGTGTTTTTGGGAAAATGACTGATCAGCAGCTGGACATTGTAAACCCTGATTAGCCTGCGAGTAACTCTAGGTTACAATGGACGCAAAGGCTATTATAGTCGCACTTAGCGGGTTAAGGGTTAAAACCCTATTAGTCACATTTTAAGGACATACAAGGCTGGCATTGGTCAGTATTTTTGGTCATTTTGACTGCCCCAGAACCAACAGAGCCGGATATGTCATAAGTATTATTTCATAAGGTGCTTTAATGTTAAAAGAAGTGTTGATTTTTGTTATATAAATACATACCTACATAAACCGTAGATTTTCCAGATCTTTCTGTTTCATAAAACAATAATAGATGCACATGAGGAGAAATTAAGCACATTATGACATTTATTTATAGCTGACATCTAGATCGCTTCCGGTATCTTAAAACTTGCTTAAAAACATTTGTAATATTGTCCAAATATGGTCAAAATATTGCCCCACCCTACCGTTAAATCATGGCATGGCATAGCGTGTGACGCGTTCAGTGCCTAGAAACAGCAAACAGTGATTGTTCTACCACAACAGTAGTCAACTGAATGACCGTAACATGTTTTACGAAATGGTATTTTTACCCATGGCTTATGGCAAATGGTTCTCAAGATTGTTAACAAATGTTAGCTAACTTTTTTTTTAAGTCGTTCAGTTGATTTCTGTTACATAATGGTATATAACGTTTAAGTAAAAAGTGGAACGGAATGCAGGTCACGGAATCCCATCCCCATACATACCTCTGACAAACAAAATACCACTAGCTAATGAAAGACATGGAGGTATACATGTATGTCCCTTGCAAATAAATATGTGAAAACAGCCTTGCAGTCTCACCCTAATTGCGCATATACAAGTCTATAATAGAAATTATAAGCATGACATTCACAATTATAAAGCAAGATAGTTCATCCTGATTAGATATATACTAATAATATAAAACGATTGACCTGACAGATATGCCAGTTTAACATATTCAACAACCTGAGATTCTAGTTAAATATTGGTTCTGTTCCCACCTAGTGTGCCAATAAACCAAGTTAGGATCTTTTATTATATACCTATCAGTGATTTATAAGGATTTCTCAGTGACATATTTTTAGTATCAGACAAAAGTGATATAGTCACAGATATAATTTTTCTATATCGTCACTTTTTTTTTGTATTTAATGGTACTGTAGATTGCTATTGCTTTCAACCAGCAAATTTTAACGGCTCATTCTGCCAAATGTATTCAAACGTGAGGGCACCTGATGTGTGGGGCACGAGGTGGAGGAAGAATTTTAATTAAATATCCTTAAAAAATCATTGATAGGTATATAATAAAAAGAATAATCAACAGTCTCGGTGTGATACAAAAAATATGTCACTTGAACACGTAATTCCGTTAAAAAACTTGTTTCTTGGAACTCGTTTTTTAACCGAATTACAACGTGTTATCGTGACATATTTTTCGTATCACACTGAGACTGTCGATTATTCTCTATATTAACTGGCCTCCATGGAAATTGAACCCGGAACCTCTTACGGGACCTTTGTCATGAAAGCTCGCCTGCACAGCCAGGCAGCATGTCTTCCACAAACCCATACTTACTCACAGTTCGAGAACACAATTTATTACATTTTTGTTGGTGAAAGATTAGAATTTCTCAGAGAATGAATTTTCATAATCGTTCTTAAATATTAATAACTAACTCAGAACACAAAAATAACTAACTGTGTTATTGAGACATGACATCAATGAAGTGTTAATGACATCCACATCATCTGCCGATAAGTTTCAATAAAGCGAATAATTTCGGTTATATCATACATTTATTGAAATGTAATACATATATTATTTAACTGCTGGGTTCAATTATACGGAAATCCTTCACTAAACGGAAGGCATGTTTTTTAACTACTCGTCTACCATCTTGTGACAAGGATATCCTTCACTAAACGGAAGGCATGTTTTTTAACCACTCGTCTACCATCTTGTGACAAGGATATCCTTCACTAAACAGTAGGCATGTTTTTTAACCACACGTCTACCATCTTGTGAAGGATTTCCTTATACCGGTAATCGATCACAACAGTTAAATAATCTCTATTTACTATAGTTTGAACAACTGAAGATTAATATGATGCTACTGAATCATTTTCTTTATTATTTATTCGTAATACATGATTTACGAATTTTACCAAATAAATAATAAAGTGATCATTTATCTTACATCGTTGAGTATCAAATTGAATTCTATTGTGTACCCAGCTGACAGAAACCATATTTGGACAAGGTGAAGGTCGGGATGACCAGTAGACATATTTGGACAAGGTGAAGGTTGAGATGACCAGCTCTGAGCTGACATATTTGGACAAGGGGAAGATCGAAACGACCAGCTGACCTATGTGGACAAGGTGGAAGTTGACATGACCAGCTGACATATTTGGACAAGGTCAAGGTTGAAATGACCAACTGATATATTTGAACAAAGTGAAGGTCGAGATGACCAGATGACATATTTGGACAAGATGAAGGTCGAGATGACCAGCTGACATATTTGGACAAAGTGTAGGTCGAGATGCCCAGCTGACATATTTGGACAAAGTGTAGGTCGAGATGCCCAGCTGACATATTTGGACAAAGTGAAGGTCGAGATGACCAGATGACATATTTGGACAAGGTGAAGGTCGAGATGACCAGATGACATATTTGGACAAGGTGAAGGTCGAGATGACCAGCTGACCTATTTGGACAAGATGAAGGTCGAAATAACCAGCTGACATATTTGGACAAAGTGTAGGTCGAGATGCCCAGCTGACATATTTGGACAAAGTGAAGGTCGAGATGACCAGATGACATATTTGGACGAGGTGAAGGTCGAGATGACCAGCTGACATATTTGGACAAGGTGGAAGTCGAGATGAC
This sequence comes from Cyrtodaria siliqua, assembly GCA_037043455.1. Classification (NCBI taxonomy): domain Eukaryota; kingdom Metazoa; phylum Mollusca; class Bivalvia; order Adapedonta; family Hiatellidae; genus Cyrtodaria; species Cyrtodaria siliqua. The sequence continues at coordinate 26,455 of JAWPHD010006155.1, read as the reverse complement.
CAGCTGACATATTTGGATGAAATGACCGCTGACAGAATCCATATTTGGACAAGGTGGAGGTCGAGATGACCAGCTGACATACTTGGACAAGGTGAAGGTCGAAATGACCAGCTGATAGAATCCATATTTGGACAAGGTGAAGGTCGAGTTGACCGGCTGACAGAATCCATATTTGGACAAGGTGAAGGCCGAGTTGACCGGCTGACAGAATCCATATTTGGACAAGGTGAAGGTCGAGATGACCAGCTGACATATTTGGACAAGGTGAAGCTTGAGATGACCAGCTGACAGAATCCATATTTGGACAAGGTGATGGTCGAGATGACCAGCTGACAGAATCCATATTTGGACAAGGTTAAGGTCGAGTTGACCAGCTGACAGAATCCATATTTGGACAAGGTGAAGGTCGAAATGACCAGCTGAAAGAATCCATATCTGGACAAGGTGAAGGTCGAGATGACCAGCCGACGGAATCCACATCTGGACATGGTGAAGGCCGTGATTTGTCCTGTATACTCCTAGTTACTAAGTCTATCGAATATATTCATACAGAAGACAGACTTTAATACACCAGACCGCCAAGTAACTGTGTATCGCAGTGACAGGTCTCCTGATGGAAGATAATCTACAATGTTTATGTTTGCTTTATTGTTGACTCTAGATACTGGATGTGAGACAAATAAGGTACAAATAATATGGCATATTTGTAATCTGTCACATGAAAGCAAACTTTAACAGATAATCACATGAAAATGATAAATGAAAGACAGATTAATACCAGTTTGGAATAGAAGAAGATATTTGCATATAGGCTTATTGTACCGGTTCTTAATGACCAATAAGTACCTCTTAAATAAAATAATAAAAGAAAACAATAAGGCCCGTCTTGTGGCATTTTTAAAAACAAAACTAGGAAATTAAAATAATGTAACAATGCTTTGTTTCACATATAAACAATAAGGCAGTTGTTTAAATTTAACAGTGCAACACGTATAAAGAACATAATATTTATTCTACTAAGTCTGTAAAATGATTTTTTTTTTGCGTGTTTAAGGTACAGCAGAGTGTGTATGTGGTAAATGGTGCATTTGAATGTATATGGGTACCTTGGTTCTAAGTCTTATCTGATTGACTTCCAGGATCATTAAGCTATCATGATAACTGTAACCCTTAACCCGCTACATATATATAATGGACTGTTCTTTCCTTGAATTAAGATCATTCCATTTATGTGGCAAATGAGTGTTTTGGGGGAAATGACTGATCAGCAGCTGGACATTGTAAACCCTCATCAGACTGTTCTGGGTATACAAGGGACGCAAAGGATATTATTATAGTCGTGCTTAACGGGTTAAACGTGTTTTGATTCTTTGCACAATCCATATTGCATTTTAGATACACTGGATGTAATGTGAACGCCATTTTATGCCCCAGCTTTATTTATTGACCAATAAATTTGCCTTTTAAAATATGGTCGTGAACCATTAAAATATGGTGGTCAGGGCTTTCCCCAGCCATTTAAGGTGTGGCGGTGCCACGATGCCTTCGAATCAGAAAGTGACTTACCGCCACGCCTTAATGTAGCCGCGATGCTTTAAATCAGTTGCCTCGTTCCCTTAATTCTATCAACCGTTCAAGTTTTCGCTTACTAAACAGCTGAATACCTGACTGTGTGTAAATACCTGAAGCTATGACGCGTGTTGATGCAGTAAAGGCAGTCACGTGGTACTAAATGCACACGGCTTGTGTTATGTCTGGCAGGTTATATGCTAAGTGTTAAGTAAACAAAAGATGATTGGGGAGTGAGTGCCACTAATTAAATTTGGTTTATTGCCCAATTTGGTCATAATTGGTCATGATTAAAGGAGAGCAGTATCCTTGATTGGTATTTGTAACGCATGGGGATAAATGACGGGTTTTAATGGATAATTTAATTCAACATTTATCGTGTATTAGTAGAATGATTTTACGAACACTAATCAACATTTAAATCGTCAGCTTAATAGGTAAGTATAATAAATGAGGTAGATATTTTGTAATTATTTAATAATAACTCAATCAAATAATTAAGGTAGCATATTTATCTGATTTTTTTATCGTGTATTAGTATCTTGATAATTATGCTAATTAATTGATATTCTCAGGAACTTTAAAGAGAAATCGTCAGTTTGCTTACTGAAGTTCAGTGAAGATTTTGTAATTATATAATGATTTGCCACCAATTGCATTTGTAATTAGAATATTAGCCTATAATGATGTTCGCAAGACTGATACTTTACGATTGTTTGCTGTTATCACAGTTTACACACTACTATATAACAAGATCATTTTTGATGAACATTACCATTTTCATAAGAACTATAGCGTGTGTATGATCATAAATGTCAAAGAAGGGACAGAAACGACCCTTTGGGATGATGGCGCATATCTTGTTAGAAATGTAACGTCCGTTACAAGCTCAAGTTCACCATCTGATGATGTTCAAATAGAAACAGTGGCGAAAACACCTAAAGTACGATGTTCTGGTTTAAACCCAGAATGGACATCCGCGTTTCCTTGGGTTGAAGAGTCTGACAATGGCATGAAATGCAAACTATGCAGGAAGCACAATCCACGCCCACCACTGGTGAACCATTAAAATATGGCAGTGAACTTATGTTATTGTTTAGAAGTAGAGTATTTTTACTAAAGAGCATATGGAGTTATCTTCCTTCATTTATCAAAAAATGCAGACAAAAGCACCTCTAAAAGATCAGCTGTAAAGGCTCGTATAAATTAAGACAACAAAGACTTGCCGAATCTGTGAGTTTTCTCGTTCAAACTTATTCATAAACATTAGCAGCAACTGAGTGTGCCTGCACACTTCATAATTATGACAAAGAATCACAATATGAAGATTATATTTATACTTGGTTAGAAATCCATAATTCTTTTTGATCGCCGCAGGTATCTTTAACAAATAAGTATTTATAATCAAATCAAAACACACACAACAAATCAAATACTAATCCTGGCTTTGCCATATTTAAATGTTGTCTCTACATAACTGTAAGCTCACTTATAGTCGAATAAGATCACTTTTTGTCAGTCAAATGCAACAGTGCGTAAGGCGTCTTCGTCAAACATCTCCAGGGTAGCGATGGCGCCATCGTTAAATCGGAACGAACTGCCACCGTCAATGACTAGACTCGCATCAAACATCCTAGATGCAATATGTAATCTGTAATGGAGAATTGCGTTTGTTAGTATGTACCGTATTTTACCTTGTATAGTACGCACCTGTGTATAGTACGCACCCCCTTCTCGGAGGTCAAAACTGGGGTAAAAAAGTTGTTTCCGTGTATAGAACGCATCAAAATATTATGCTTTCTTTTTCAGATAAAGGTGAAGTTATTTGTTAAGAAACATGAACAGAAGAAGCTTTTCATTTTCATTTGTATAACGCATATTCAGACTGTGATGTATTGTAGTAATAGTGGTAAAATAAACTAGTGGGAGGGGTGTGGGTGTGTTTATTTATTTGTGTTGACAGTAGTTTTCCTAGATGAACCATTCAACGAAAAAAAAAAAAAAAAAAAAAAAAAAAAATCACGATCGAGATAATTAGCGTACAAAAGAAAATATAATTACTTCAATCATTAATTGCCAATCTACAGGGGAGTACCTATCTTGTATCATCTCATCAAAGAGCCAATTATAATGCCGCAGATAATTGTCCGTAATCCGATAATTACATCTACTAAAACACAACAAAGTCGTTGGTTACCGTAATCCATTACGCCGATTAAACTAACATTGTGTATTCACGGGAACCAGAGTTTTTCATAAGTGAATCAGATGTGTAACGCGTGATAAGTTACCTGTACCCCATGGCTAAATCTGATAAAGGTCACACGGCGTGTCAAAGTGCATCCTCAGAAATAGTCGATACTCGCGGCAACATCAAAGGATTATAAAAATAGAATAACCCATTCTACCCGTGTTTATAATGTGTCAAAACTGCAGCCGAGGTGCGATATTGTTTGACCCAATTATCAATCATCAAATGTGTACCGGTAAGCATGTTTTCAGAAGGGTGACAAGCACTATTGAATAATTGCCATTTCAAAGTAGGGTGATTCTGCCTTTCTACGCCGTCTAAAATATATGTATTTCAAAATAAAGCAAAAACTTCATTAATTTTTTATAAAATATTAAATAAAATCCTATAAATATAAGAATAGAATAGAACTGTAAAAATACTACATGTCCCCAGTATGTACCAGTCTAAACAGCTGGAAGTCACGTGATATTACGTCACGCGATATAAACAAAAAGATCGAGGGACGATTTTTCACACAATTTATTGAAGTTTTACAACAAACATGCAAACATTTATACAAAAAGAAGCATCATAATACACTTTATTCATTTATAAATCGGATTAAGTCAATATATTACTTATATGAAGCGAGTAAATTACGAAAAAATTGTGTATTATTGGTATTCACAATTTTCTGTCTCAATGTCTGTTCGTCGTCAACGTTTTTCTTCCCAGACATCGATTTCCTGCAAGAAAAAAAAAAGTTCTTTTTATTGTTTCCTTATATTGTACGCACCCCCCTTTCGGAAACCGTAAAAGTGGTAAAAAAACTGCGTACTATACAAGGTAAAATACGGTACAAAAGCAGAAATGGATTTGTTAGAATGTACACATTCGTTAAATTACATGAATATAAAGATATCTGAAGTTTAATGGGATTAAAATATGACATAGGATTTGGTGGATTACCAAAACGGACATAATTTGGTTTTTTATACAGTTTGCTGGTCTGTAAATATATTTTAACAGTGGTAACTGTAGATCTAGTTATTAAAGGGACTGTTGGCAAGCTGAGGGTGTTTTGATGTAAAACATGATCAATTTGGATGCTAGTTACAATTTGTTTTCTGTCTTATGCTGTTTTAAATATTGCAAAGCTAAAACATCTTATTAAGGACTTAAAAACAGTTTTATCATGTGCTATAAAGGGGGTAATTTGCACAACAATCAAAAAGTTTTTGCAATCATATTCCATTATTAATTTGAAATGTCGAAACATTCAAATTTAATACATTCCATGAAATTAATTATAACTAGTAGAAGACTTTAGTTTTATAATGAATACCGGTACGGGTAGTGTTATTTTTAATTTTTTTAATTAACACATGATTAAAAAAAGGAATTTTCAAATTTCCTGCTAATTTTGAATACCTTTCTCTTTTCATATACTTGTATATACGTTAAATTCAATCGTAATGGAATTGTATAAATGTTTTAGTCTAAATTTGTCCACAGTCCAATTTACGAGCTTTTTTTGTAATATCCTATATAGCTGGAATATGAATGATTTCTGGAGTATAATGATGATCCTTGGAAAACAAAAAACACAAACGAGAGAAGAACATAATACATAAGGGACTAATAGTGGTGTAAGAGTAGTGTTTACTTCGACTGACTTATTCAAACAGGGTGGAACCCAATGTCACGCACTCATCAAATGCTCATACTTACTTTTTGGCTTTACCTCTTGGCTTGGGATTTTGAAAGACATCTGAAATATACAATTTATAATATAACAATCATTATCAATAATAAAAATATAAACCTTGCATTCTCATTTTCTGACATTGGAATACAAAATCCTGTATCAGAGTAATGTTTTCTTATCCCTATCCTGGCATGTGTAGACGACGTTGTATTGTGTAAACACGTCCATATCACTACTATGTAAAAGGCGTCACCATGTCCAGATGGCGTCGCTTACCTGTATTGACAGTCTACAATGTTATTATACGGCTATGGCTTTTAAAGTTTTTTGTTTAGTGTATTAGCCTACAAGGATTATGATGAAGGTATATATTAACTGGATCACTACTGGACTAACAGAATATCATTTTTATTTCTTAATATCCACAATACTATTGCCAACTAAATAATTATAATATTGGTATACAAGAAAGACACACTTCAATTGGTTTAGACTTACGGTTTATTATAGGGTCCCTGACAGTGAAGCCCATGTAAGGTTCACTAGGGTCAAAGATGAGGGAGTCATTGTGAGCGTCTGTCACTGCTTGGACAAACTGGTCATCATGGACTGGATAGGAGGTTTTCCCCAGTTTGTTTGCTGAAATATAATGTTAATAGTATAGCATGTCACAACAGATGAAACTTTACATGTGTACTGTTTCTACTAAAAAATTGTCTACAAAACAAAATAATGAACTTTAAACTGACAAAAAAAAAAAAACTGTTAAAAGCTAAAGTGAACAGAAAACGTGTAAATCAAGAACACGTACACTCATTTTATCAGAAATGTTCAAGTGATTTGATCAGCGGTTGTTTAAAGTTTCCTTTATCATGTTATATGTTTAGTAATGGAGCCCAGGTCAGATGAAGGCCACAACCTTAAAGGTGACAGTAAGTTTCAATGAAAGCCACACTGCAGTTTTAGAGATTTTTTTTTATATATTTTCCTTCATTATTTCATGTAAAATGTGCCTTTCTGTTTCTATCATTTTGAAATTGGACGACAGTGAAAACCACCTACATGATAAAGGTCCATCCGAGGAACATGCGAGATTTAATTACAATTAACACAATGCCAGTTGTCAATCATTTATCCATTTCAACCAATCAAACCAATAAGATACCTCCGACAAACAATAGCACGTGCAACTGTGTTATAACATAACCTATTGTCAATATACTCCGACATCAACAATAGGGTGAAAATATCTAAGTACTGGCCTTATGTTAATTGGGCCAATGGCTTGGCAAAAGACATCATTTGAAATTACATTAATGTTGATATAACTTTAATATTGGCAGCCACAAACATAACAATATAGCTAAAAATTATGAATTTTCAGAGAATTTAACCAGGAAATGACAGTTAAGTTTGTGAAAACATTTTGAGTGATAAACTCACACGTACATGTACATTTGTGTATCTACCTCTATTGGATTGAACGAATTAAGGAAGACAAAATGTTATACCTATTTGGAGTAACTCTGTCACAGACTGTGCTGGTATCTGGTTGATGTGGAAATGCCAGGATGTAGAACCAGTGCCAGTACACACAGTCACACCAGAACTCTTCTGCTTCATACCAGGTACCCCATCCACAATCAGATCATAGTAGGACACTCTACAATGTTAATATATACTCAGCCACTAAGGAAATAATACACAAGTAAATATAAACCCAACCAGTAGGGAAACATTACACAAGTAAATATATACTCAAACACTAAGAAAAAAATACACAGGTAAATATATACTCAACCACTAAGGAAACATTACGCAAGTAAATATATAATCAAACCATTAAGGAAACATTACACAGGTAAATATATACTCAACCACTAAGGAAACATTACACAAGTAAATATATACTCAACCACTAAGGAAACACTATACAGGTAAATGTTTACTCAAACACTAAGAAAAAAAAACACAGGTAAATATATACTCAACCACTAAGGAAACATCATGCAAGTAAATATATAATCAAACCATTAAGGAAACATTACACAGGTAAATATATACTCAACCACTAAGGAAACATTACACAGGTAAATATATAATCAAACCATTAAGGAAACAATACATAGGCAAATATATACTCAGCCACTAAGGAAACAATACACAGGTAAATGTATACTCAACCACTAAGGAAACAATACACAGGTAAATATATACTCAACCACTAAGGAAACATTACACAAGTAAATATATAATCAAACCATTAAGAAACATTACACAGGTAAATATATACTCAAACAACTAAGGAAACAATACACAGGTAAATGTACTCAACCACTAAGGAAACATTACACAGGTAAATATATAATCAACCACTAAGGAAACATTACACAAGTAAATATATAATCAAACCATTAAGGAAACATTACACAGGTAAATATATACTCAACCACTAAGAAAACATTACACAAGTAAATATATACTCAAACAACTAAAGAAACAATACACAGGTAAATATATACTCAACCACTCAGGAAACATTACACAAGTAAATACATACTCAACCACTAAGGAAACCTTACACAAGTAAATATATACTCAACCATAAAGGAAACATTACACAAGTAAATATAAACTCAACCACTAAGGAAACATTGCACAAGTTAATATATACTCAACCACTTAGGAAACATTACACAAGTAAATACATACTCAACCACTAAGGAAACATTACACAAGTAAATATATACTCAACCATAAAGGAAACATTACACAAGTTAATATATAATCAACCACTAAGGAAACATTACACAAGTAAATATATATTCAACCACTAAGGAAACATTACACAAGTCAATATATGATCAAACCATTAAGGAAACACTACACATGTAAATATATACTCAACCACTAAGCAAACATTACACAAGTAAATGTATAATCAAACTATTAAGAAAACAGTAAACAGGTAAATATATACCAAACCACTAAGAAAACATTACAAGTAAAAAAAAAACATACCCAGACAACTAAGGAAAAAATACACAGGTAAATATATACTCAAACCATTAAGGAAACATTACACAAGTAAATATGGAAACATTACACAAGTAAATATATACTCAACCACTAAGGAAACATCACACAAGCAAATATATAATCTAACCACTAAGGAAACACTACACAGGTAAATATATACTCAACTACTAAGGAAACATTAAACAAAAAAAAATATACTCAACCACTAAGGAAACATTACACAGGTAAATATATACAGTATTCAAAAAGTCCAATTATATAAATAAAATTAAATAAACCCTTCACTTATTTTTTCGTGTTTTTATAAAGCAATAGCAAAACAGTTCTTGTAAAACATTTTTATTTATAGTCTGTACATTATTTTCACTGCTTAACATTTGCCCTCCATGCATGAGTCTCCTAATCTTTTTATAAGTTGAAGCTTTGTTTCTCTGCTATTATAATTATACGATGTACATCATATATATGCATTTGATTAATTTACATTGATTATAATAAAAGCTACACATTTTCTCCAAATCACTCTTGATGGCAAGGGTGGCAGTCAATGTGGAGTGAATGTAGGAGCAAACCAGATACTCCAGGGATAACACAGTGATCTGTGTGGGCAACTTCAGGTATCACTGCAAGTGGACCTATCACTGAAGGTGAGGACTACCACAGACAACATGCAATTTATTGGTGAAACTTGTTTACTTGTTTTTCTTTTTAAGCACAGGTGTAAAAGTTTAATAAAATACACTTTTCCAGATTTCAAGATTGCCAAAATTAAAGGAAACAAGAAATGTCAACAAGAAAAGTGGCAAGTGCCCCCGAAGATCATTTGACCTTTGATCTTCAAGTGTGACCTTGATTTGAGTTAAGGACCTGATCTTAAGCATGAAACACCTTGTAATTATTTTTTATGAAGTTTCATGAAATTCCCTTCAATACTTTCGAAGTTATGACAGAGGTGGATTGTTTCGGACGGACAAGCGTATGAACGGACGGACTAACGGCACGATTATTATATGCCTTCCTCCAGTGGGCATAAAAAGAAAAGATATTGTCAGGAACATCCAACAAGGTTAATCCAGTATAACTCCCATTTCACTATACCTTGATGAGAGACATTCGCCACAGAAGACTTCATTGAGTGCTCGTACAGGTAGAACCCTAACGTGATCGTATCCTTTTACCGGGATTGGTTGTCGAGACTTCTCACCTTCCGCAACATGTTCTGTGTAGCGATGCTCTAAATACTTCAACTGTTGGTCCGCGATCTCTATAGGTTCATCATTGGCATGGTGACCTGATATTGTGATTCGAATACGCTGTCGCCATTTCCATCTATTTATAGATACACAACTTTTAAAACTTCTGGTACCAACTAATACTGTAAGCTTCTAGAGGGTTTTAAATCATTTTACAAACGAGTGTCATAAAACATGGATTAAATATAAATGTTCTTCCCTTTCAGATTTTGTTATTAGTGTATACGTCTTTTAGCAAACGTCGCTTACTGCAAAGCAGGAAAAAAATCAAACCTTTATTAGGCATGTTGCATATTATCAATATTTAAGGGACACATGGCAAGGCCATCCGTAAAAAATTGTTGGTTTGCTGTTTTCCTACCTCCCTTCGAAAAAGGGCCATGCCCAAAATGTTGTATAGCAATTCTAGATCAATATATTTTTTTTTACCATCTTAAGAATATTTTTTTTTAATTTCATTTTTTTCACAGATTTTTTAATCACAGAAGTTCAGAGAGATCTCTACGTGGACAAGTGACTGACGACTTTACATACTTTCCAACGGATGGCATAATAAGGTACTGAGAGAGTGCACTTGAAAACCCGGGGATGGGACCCCACCAGGAACTGAACCCATGACCTATGGATCGAGAGGCAAGTAGGCTTACCACTTAGCCAAAAGCGTAAAGGTTAACAACTAAAACAAGAGGCCCACGAGGGCCTGTGGACGCTCTACTGGCTCACCTAGCTCTTATAACATCAATGAAGTGAGTGACTGCCATTTACGTTTTTTGAAAGTTTCGGGCTAAAAACAGCTTTTTAACTAAATCAAGGGCCATAACTAAAGAATCTGGTAAAGTTTGGTAAAGATCAGATGAAAAATGAAGGCCCTACCGTATTACGAGGCAAAATATAGCATGTTTAACTAAATCAAGAACTCCTCTGTTACTGGTCCGACTGGTCGAACATAGAGCTAAAAAAAAAATAAAAAAAAAAAAAAAAAAAAAAATAAATAAAAAATAAATAAATAAATAATCCCTATACATGTCTATGTAAAACATGTGACCCTTGTGGCGGGGTCAAATATGACCCGAGGGTCACCATTTGAACAAACTTGGTAAAGGACCATAAGCTTATAGCAAATGCAAAATATTAAACCTCTGGCTCTTGCAGTTCCAGAGAAGCAGATTTTTTTCAGTTTTTCCCTATACAAGCATTTATGTAAAACTGTGACCCCCGGGGTGGGGTCAGATGTGACCCCAGGGTCCCCATTTGAACAAAATTGGTAAAGGACCATAAGCTTATAGCAACAGCAAAATATTAAACCTCTGGCTCTTGCAGTTTCAGAGAAGAGGATTTTTTAAGTTTTTCCCTATATAAGTCTATGTAAAACTGTGACCCTCGGGGTGGGGTCAAATGCGACCCAGGGTCACCATTTGAACAAACTTAGCAGAGGACCATAAGCTGATGCTACATGTAATACATCAGAGCTCTGTGGCATGTGGTTCCAGAGAAGAAGATTTTTTCAGTTTCTCCCTATACAAGCCTATGTAAAACTGTGACCCCCGGGGTGGGGCCAAATATGACCCCTTGGTCACCATTTGAACAAACTTGGTAGAGGACCACAAGCTTATAGCAAATGCAAAATATTAAACCTCTCTTGCAGTTTCAGAGAAGAAGATTTTTTAAGTTTTTCCCTATACATGTCTTTGCAAAACATGTGACCCTTGGCGCGGGGCCAAAAGTGACCCGAGGGTCACCATTTGAACAAACTTGGTAAAGAACCATAAGCTTATAGTAAATGCAAAATATCAAACCTCTGGCTGTTGTAGTTTCCGAGAAGAAGATTTTTTAAAAAAAAATCCTGTATAAGTCTATGAAAAACTGTGACCCCCGGGGCGGGGACAAATTTGACCCCAGGGTCACCATTTGAACAAACTTGGTAAAGGACCATAAGCTTATAGCAAATGCAAAATATTAAACCTCTGGCTCTTGCAGTTCCAGAGAAGCAGATTTTTTTCAGTTTTTCCCTATACAAGCATTTATGTAAAACTGTGACCCCCGGGGTGGGGCCAGATGTGACCCCAGGGTCCCCATTTGAACAAAATTGGTAAAGGACCATAAGCTTATAGCAACAGCAAAATATTAAACCTCTGGCTCTTGCAGTTTCAGAGAAGAGGATTTTTTAAGTTTTTCCCTATATAAGTCTATGTAAAACTGTGACCCTCGGGGCGGGGTCAAATGCGACCCAGGGTCACCATTTGAACAAACTTAGTAGAGGACCATAAGCTGATGCTACATGTAATACATCAGAGCTCTGTGGCATGTGGTTTCAGAGAAGAAGATTTTTTTCAGTTTTTCCCTATACAAGCCTATGTAAAACTGTGACCCCCGGGGTGGGGCCAAATATGACCCCTGGGTCACCATTTGAACAAACTTGGTAGAGGACCACAAGCTTATAGCAAATGCAAAATATTAAACCTCTGGCTCTTGCAGTTTCAGAGAAGAAGATTTTTTAAGTTTTTCCCTATACATGTCTTTGCAAAACATGTGACCCTTGGCGCGGGGCCAAAAGTGACCCGAGGGTCACTATTTGAACAAACTCGGTAAAGAACCATAAGCTTATAGTAAATGCAAAATATCAAACCTCTGGCTGTTGTAGTTTCCGAGAAGAAGATTTTTAAAAAAAAAATCCTGTATAAGTCTATGAAAAACTGTGACCCCCGGGGCGGGGACAAATTTGACCCCAGGGTCACCATTTGAACAAACTTAGTAGAGGACCATAAGCTGATGCTACATGTAATACATGAGAGCTCTGTGCCTTGTGGTTTCAGAGAAGAAGATTTTTTAAAGTTTTTTTCTATATGTCTATATGAAAACCATGCATAACCTCAATATACAAACTTTGGACCCAGGGACACGGCCATTTTTGACCCCGGGGACTTTATTTGAACAAAATTGATAGCAGGGCTCTGGAAATATTTTGAAAATTCACTTGCCCAGGGCAAGTTGATTTTCAAAATCCACTTGCCCTGTCCAAAATGTCACTTGCCCCAAATTCAAAGGTCACTTGCCCCAAAATCAAGCCTTTGTCAACATACCAAACTTTTTTAGACGCTGCGCGCCAACTTAAATATTATTCTCATGTTTGGTTATTGTAAACAAATGAACTACAGTACTATACTGTGGAAAACAGATGGAAAAAAACAAATAACATCATTTGATTATATTTATTCAAATAACTATTATACTATAATACACTTTCATAAAAAGCAAATGTATATGATGATGTTCAAGACATATTAGTTCTAAACTGCCACCAGGTTTACATCACTGTTGATCTATAGTCTACTAGTTAAGTACAATGTTCTCCAAAAAACACATCATTTGATTATATTTATTCAAATAATAATATTATAATTTACACTTTCATAAAAAGCAAATGCATATGATGTTCAACACATATTACAGTTCTAAACTGCCAACAGGGCTGTGATTTACTGCTGATCTCTAGTACACTAGTACACTAGTTAAGTACAATGTTCTACACACTGACATGAGGTTTTGCTACCTTGTTTTCACAGATCCGAGACATGACATGTGCCAACACCTGCAGACAGCCAGAGTCCAATAGCTGGCTCACTATTTGGAATGAAAAGTTTTTTGTCGTCACTGTCTTTTCTAATTTTCTTGTCATACAATTTAACACTCATAAGACAGTTCAGTGTGTCCTGACTTAAACAGTTTCTGCAGTCAGTCTTCAATACATTCATTGCAGAAAAACCTCTTTCGCAGTCGGCATTTGATGGCGAAATTACCAGCATGATTTCCAGTAGCTGTAACACTGTGCTACAGCTTTGGTTGCATTCTAAACTGTTCAGTACAGCTGAATAGACCTCTAACTTAGACTCAGTTGTTTTCTTAAATTTCTTCATTTTTACTTTCAGAATGTCAAATTCCCTCTGGGCAAGTTCCTTCTCTGGGATTAGTGGGGAGAAATGGTCGAGTAGCTCTGTCAGGTAATCCTTTCCATGTCGTGACAGTGCCTCTCTGACTTCTGGATAAACACTGAAATCAAAGGCTCTGAAACTTCTAAGAGGTGGCTGGTTGAAGTTCTCAAACCTGTAAACATAACAAAACACAATGTGTTTATTTTAAAGGCCTAATTCTGGCATTGAAATGCAAATCAAATTCATTTTTTTGAGTTTTACATACTTGAAAATGAAAAATCTTTAAATATACTCTCTGTCCCCGCTACACAATTATGACAAAGACAATAGTTTATTCCATAATGTAGGCCTCCAGCCCACAATACAGCATGTACATTGTAACATTTTTCAGTTGCATGCAACATAATTGATACAGGTGTATGAATGAAAACCAAAGAGTATTTGTTTAAAGGCCGCAGTGTTTATTTCGCATTGATTCCGTTTCATATTATTCTTGTATTCTATCATCAAATTTTCTATGTCATGTTTTTTAGTATGGGTAACCTGCTAAATTTCAGCCTGGTGGTTTGCTTGACATTTGTCTAAGCTTGAGAAAAATATGATTTTTTTTTTATTTACCGTTTGTCAATGTACATAATCATCTCGTCGATCAAACCGTGGGTGAATGTAGTGGCAGGCATCTGACCAGTCAGCTTGTGACCCTCGAATGTTAAATCCTCTGTGACCATCGAATGTTAAATCCTCTGTGACCACTGCTGCCTCGAACTCCTGCAGAAACAATTAACAGTTGATGTGAATAGGTTTTAAATAACTTAAACATGAATAAATATTGAATATAAAACATAAACATAAACACTTGTTTTGTTCCGAGTCTGCAGTTTTTACAATAATCCAGTACATGTCTTTGATGTCTTATGAATAACATTGATAATTCAATTGAATTGTTATTTAACGGCTCATCGACACATTACAAATGTCATTTAAAGATGGGGAATGATAATTATAGATATTTCGGAACCAATACTGCTGATATTATCAATAATTTAATTTTAAATGTAAATTATTATTATTATATTCCAACATATTCCAATATATTCTTCAACATGCTTAGGGAAATATTACAACATACCTTCATGAAAGGTCCATGGTCATGCTTGAAACTTTCCAGCTGGATAAGGTGGACTTCTACCTCTTCGTAGACATCTGTTACAGGTAGGTTCTCCTTCTGGAAGGTCTGGCTGAGGCGCTGTAGAATGGTTGTGATGTCGCACATGAAGAAGAGCATCATCGTAAACTTGGCCGTTCTCATTTCCCACAGGTAGCCCTTGGCTCTGGAAGCCTCTTCACTGGATCCCCTCTCTGCTACGTGTTCCAAGTGGGTCTTGATGGTGGTTAAGTTTTTCCGCATAGCCAGCAGGGCTTTTGATTTGCTCGCGAGCCACCTCACCTGCTTAACACTGCTTATGTGGAACAGTTTTGTGTCCAGGATGTCAGCAATCTCTTTTACTTCTCGTCTGCGCTTGGGGCTTTAGTGAAGAGGAATATACCTTTGAGTGTGTCTTCAAATTTTTTGAGATAGGGGAAGTGCTTGACAGCGTCTAACGCTGCCAACTCCAATTTGTGGGCAACACAGTGCATCGGCAGCACCCACGGTATCTGTCTCTTGATAAGACCCATGGTCCCATTCTTCTCACCTTGCATTACCGCTGCACCATCGAAGTTTGCGCATACTAGAGTGGGATTCTGGTTGACTTCACCGAGGTCAGTAAATGTAATACCCAGCTTCTCAACACTAGCATCCAAGCCCTGTTTTACTCCAACAGTTGTTCCTGATGACAACTCCTCTATACTCACAAACGAAGTTTCAATGCTACCCTTGCTAATATATCGTATATACCTATTTCCTGCTCTGCGATGGAAACATCAGTGGAACCGTCAGACAAAATGGAGACAAACCTACTTCCTAACACTTTTGACCGCTTTTCTTCAGTTATCATCTTGTCAATATGAAATGTAAAATCCTTGGCAGCGTCAGCATTTTTGTATCGGGATCCAAGGTCGATTCCATTGAACTCCTGTAATTCACAAAGTCCTCTAAAATCACTAAATGGGCGGAGATTGACAGCCAGGTAGTATGCATTATTGAACAAATGGCCCAACTTTACTTTGTGTTCTGCACTGAGAGTAGTAAAGGCCTTACCTATTTCGGTATCTTGGTACCTGATTTCTTGTGTTTGACTATCACTTATCTGGTCTATCTTGTCAACAGACGACGGACGACAGACGACAGACAACACACCATCCCATAAGCTTGGGTGGCCCTTGGCCAGTAGAGCTAAAAACAAAACAAGATACAAACCTGAAATCCTCAGCCAGCAGTCTATTCAAAGCATCATCGAAGTGAATGGCTGAGTACCGTTCCTTCTCCAGACACAGCTGACCCTCCGACCTAGCACAAAGCATAAGTATTAAATTACTTCACCTTCAGAGCAGTTTTCTAATATATTTTAACATTCAATATGGCTTACTCTTTAGTCTTCATTATTCTTAAAGGGAGTACATCAGGATTTTCATGAGTGACTAAAAATCGACCATTTTAATATTTTCTATTCTAAATGTCCTAGACATAATGAATGAGCCTAAAAACGATCTCTTATTTGCAAATAAATTCATTCTGCACAGTAATACGTGCTATCTTAGGTTACTCACCAGGGTTAATTTCAGCATTTTACATACGATTCCGTCCTAGCTTTATGGTGTTTTCAAAGTTTAGACATTAACTATATGGTTCTAACATCATATTTTGATTGATATAAGTGTTTTATCATGAATGGAACGTTTTAATAATATAATTAGATGTTTCTAGAAAAATCCTGATGTATCCCCTTTAATGGAAGAAACATTTAAAAAGGGCTGTACAAGTGAATTTTAATCCACCAGCAATATAAATTATATAAAGTGCTGCATATAGGGGCCATGCTCATTTTTTGTTACAAGTGTCTGAAACTTGCATAGGAAAAAAGGGGTAAGTTAATTCAGAGATGTAATAAACCAAAGATTTGTAACGCATGCTTTCAGATAGAAAATACTTGAAATTTTAAGTATGCACTTTCATTGGTAACTGTATAGAAACTGTCATCAGTCTGCAAATGGTCTCAAATTAAAGACGTTTATATTTGGAATGTAATAGTATTATCCAAATATTTCCATGTTTACTGAAAATATCAACCAATCTTACTTAAAAAGTTTGACGGTATGGCCATTTTTTATGCTACTTCCTGTTGTTTTGATATAAGAAAAGAAAATGAAGAACAACATTTGGTAGTTTTACCTTGTGTCATATGAGATTATGGCAGATTTGAGCAAGAGCCCAATCTCTGGTTATTTCAACTTGACAATATATTTATATTTATCACATTGAAATACCATGTTTTTGTATTAGAATAAAACTGGTATTTTAATGGATGAAACTGTAACTCACAGCGTACAGGTAAATGTTGAATAAACAAATTCCGAAATAACCACGTCTTGACAGGATTGCATGGTAAACCAGAGACCTGGGTTGGAGTCCATGTACACCACAAACTGCAAAGCTTATTCATATATTTGACTGGAAGGGGGTTCCATGGAACACTTGTGTCACCTGCCAGAAGGGTGTTCCATGGAACACTTGTGTCACCTGCCAGAAGGATGTTCCATGGAACACTTGTGTCACCTGCCAGAAGGATGTTCCATGGAACACTTGTGTCACCTGCCAGAAGGATGTTCCATGGAACACTTGTGTCACCTGCCATGTCCTTATTTCAGCAAGTACAATCAGCTGTGAGCTACGTCAGGTTGCATGTTAAAGTTTCATGAAAAAATGAAAGTCACAGTTATTGGACATGTGTTACAACATTCCTTGAGTTCGATGAATGTGTGTGAAGTTTCATGAACATAGGGTCAAAAACTTTCCAAGTTATGGCTTAGGTTAGGTTGCAGGTTAAAGTGTGACAGACAACAAAGGATGGACAAAGTGATCCTCAAGTGTCTGCCGTGTCGTGCAAGCGACATAAAAAAAAGAAAGTTTAAAATTATATCTTGACTCTCGGACATTTTCAGAATAAGTATGTGCATTGTTTTTGAATGTAGGTTTAGCTAGCATGTAGGACAATTTATAGAGCTGGTAAAAAAGTTCACTTTGTCATCCAAACATCATTTAAGCAAATGTTTTAGTTTGTCTTAACAGATAATTTCACAAATATTCATCATGAAGAAAATATATCATTCACTCACTCTTTGTGATTTTGAAGATATATATCTAAATGCAGCACTCCTAACAAATATGTATGTTTTAATTATTAAAGGGTCCTCCAAATTGAAAAATAAAGTGATTTTAAATGAAAGCTGGTGCGCGATCGATCTTCGGAAAATGACGTCATAAGGGACGACCAATCACATCTTCCGTACAAACTACCTAATTCACATAATCAATTATGGCGCGTATCTATGTGTAAACAAACCGTTACTCTTGTTGGATGTCCATTTTTCTCATATAGCCTAAGTGTTTTAAACCCTGGAATATTATTGATGTGTTCGTGTCTTCATCATGGTGAAAAGGTGCTCATTAAGCTTTTGTAGAAAAAGTAAACAGGAAGGCAGTGTAAGTCTACACACATTTCCATGTTGCCGTAATCGAACTAAATGGATTGAACTTGTTTTGCAAAATGGTGTGAAATGGAATTTTTCAGAGCACTCTCACGTATGTTCGGACCATTTTACTGAGAAAGATTTTGATGACTCTTATGAAACGAAAAAGAGATTACATTTACTCTATCAGTTCAGACGGGATAACATAATTATTTTTTTTGGTGTCCGAAAATATAACTTTCCAAAATTAATTCATATTTGCCAATGTGCAAATATTTTGAGAGGGAACGGTAAATTACCATTCTACGGTAAGTATTTTTAACTGTGATGTTCGGGGCAATCTCACCTTCATTGTTAACGGTAATTACGAAAATCCATCTATTAATGATCACTTATTGGTAATTATGCGACTATTCTATAAACTGTCTAAAATTACGGTACTCAACTTGGGCAAACTGTAAAACCTGTGAAATCAGTACACCGAGACACACTTTACATGCTGGTATTCCTTTGAATTTTGCGGTGAGTGAGCGGTACACTGTTTGATCTGTGGAACTGTCACGTTCTAGTCACAAGTGTAGTTATATGCTGGCTAATGCGGACTGTGTAATAGTATACTGGGCTATATGCGATTCAATCCACAACAGTGAATTAATAAAAAATGTGTAAACAATGAACAATTATGACATCTAGTTTATTATATTAAATTATTATATTTTGTTTGAAATGTAGCAATGAACTTTATTAAATAATGAGACAATGCAATGTCAAAACATGTTGATTATTTTATTACAAAATAAAAACATACAAGGTATTTTTGAAAATAAATTCAAATTATAAAATAGTCGTGTTCTTTATCCATTTAATTGCACCATCATGTTATTCCTCAAATCGAAGCTAAAAAACAAAGCATGCCATGCTTATAGTATGAAATAAAAAATAGTTCATGTGTCTGTACAAACCGACAACAAATCGCACAGCACTTTACCTGTGTGAGCGAGACCGTATTTTTTTGCTGGTAATGCCAGATAATGGAATGGCCCACTAGCTACGACAGCGACAACACAAAACAACCCGTAACACCTACATTGGAATGGTTTTACCTGGTTTAGACAATTGTTTTAACACGCGCCTGATCTATTACACAAAATTATAGCATGGGTCGGTAATAATGTAATTGTTTCAAAATGGCTCGTAAATAACAGTAAAAAATCACGATCAAAAACTTTTTATTTAATTGCATCAAACAAGTTACAATTAAATTTATTGAAGTATATTCTGCTGCATCTGTTGGTAATTATCGAGATGCAATCAGCAATTAGAAGTCGTTGATCGTAATTTTAATCTGTCATTTTCGGCGAATAATTCATCTTTTCCCGATGTCCGAATTTATAAAAGCATCAAAACTATTGAAATAAGATTGATTTCTTAATATGTCCGAGTACTAGTTTTATTATTTTCTTCAATTAATTAGGTGTCCAGAATTAATGAGTGTCCGGACTCAATGAGTAAATACGGTAGGTATCAAAACTAAAAACCAATGCTGAAACCTGATGCAATTCACCGATTCTCCGATTTTCAGACCCACAGACGGAGACACAGGATGAAGACATTGTAAAATCTAATATCATGAGTTTATTTGTATTATTCATTTATTGTTTTCATTTATACTTTATACGCTCAGAATCAAAGTGGATTGGGTACACAAAATGTTGACTGTCCACTTCGCTCGCATTGTTTACTTGGTTTGTGTCCGCCATTTTGGTTTCTAACGAACCGTAGGTAATGCGTGACGTCAACGGGGTATTTCCATTTGGCTGTTTCCTGGAAACCTCAGTTACGTATCCGTGACAGGTGTGTATTAGGGGCAAATGTGTCGTATGGGTTCGTGATTTACCGATGAACGAATAGGTTTACGATTTTGACCGAAGTATTTTTAGAAACTGCTAATCATTATCTTTGTAATACAAAGGAAAGTTATTTCAATTTGGAGGACCCTTTAAGTATGTGAAACATTTTTCTTGAGCAAGCCAACGCACAGATAAATACATGTTATTGAAAAACATATAGCTGTGTTTATGTACATGTTGAATAGTCTGTATTGCTAAGAGGTCCTGGTTTAGTAATCTTTAATAAACGTCCTTTAAAATAGCAATAAAGGCCAGAATAATGCATCCTCAGCATTAAGACAGTCACCCTCACCTTGTAGGGTCAGTGTTGATCCCAATCACAGGTTTGTTGGTGGTCAGTATTTTGGAGGCAGCGTCCAGGAAAGTTCCGTCTCCACCCGCTGTAAACACTACATCCGCCCACTCTATTATCTCACTGGTGAACTTGGGCCGGGTCACAACCTTTGTCTCGATACCATATTTCCTATAATAAAGTTTTGGAGGAGTATGATGGGTTAAAAAATCTAATGGTTAAAATCAGAACAGTGATTTTTTTCTCTCTTTTGAGAATGGTACCACCAAACTTAATTTTTTTTAAAGAAAACATTTTTAAAAAAAACATTGTAGAGAGGAGGAAAAAATCAGCCAGCCAATTCTTTCCCTGGGGGAAGCTTTCAACTAGGGGGGAAAGGATCAGCTAGTCAGTTTCTTCCTCTGGGGAAAGAATCAGCTCTTATAACATACAAATAAATAAGAAGTAAAGTTCTATACACTTACTGTAAACTTTTTTGCATGTGCTCTACACATGAATAATGTGTTTTGTGCCTTTCTACCAGAGTGTGATAGTCCGATCTTTTCCTCTCAATCTGTTGAGACAAAACAGTAAAAAGTTAAAGAATAGGAGGTGTATGTTTATAAGAATCTTGAATTTAATATTAGTTGTGTGTACATGTATTTTACGCAATTGGTAGCCTACTCATTTCTGAAGGATCTAGGGCAATCTCATTAAAATCATATCCTAATTAGGCTTTGATACTCTCCTTGAAGGTCACGTCAGATCGACCTTTCATCATTTCAATATTCATGAGAAGATCAACTAAATTCAACCAATGAAATTGCACGTTTCTTATGCACTTCAGTCTTCAGATGATGTTCGACTGAACTGAACAAACAAAAGATTAAGTCTTCGTGTGTTATTGTTGTGGATAAATTCAAAGAAGAAATGCACTAAATGGCATGTTTTACATCAAAAAAACAAAGAAAACAAGAGGCCCATGACGGCCTGTGGACGCTCTACTGGCTAACATGGCTCTTATAACATCAAGGAAGCAAGTGACTGCCATTTACGTTTTTTTTGAAAGTTTCGGGCAAAAAACAGCTTTTTGACTTAATCAAGGGCCATAACTAAAGAATCTGGTAAAGTTTGGTAAAGATCCGATGAAAAGTGAAGGCCCTACTGTATTAACAAGGCAAAATATAGAGATTATTTAACTGCTGGGATCGATTATAGGAAAATCCTTCACGAGATGGAAGACATGTGATACTTTTCAAGAACGAGCGTAAGCGAGGGAGTCAAAAAACAACACACGCCTACCATCGAGTGAAGGTTTTCCATATCATCGATCACAACAGTTAAATTATCTATTTATTACTTGTTTAATCAGATTATATATGATTTTAACCAGAATTTTTTGCTTTATTTAGCTTTACTGCCGGATGACGTCGACGTCACCAACACGTTATTGACGTCATAACTGAATGTCGCAGTTAGTTATTCTTGTGTTCGGAGTTAGTTATTAATATTTAGCGATTATGAACTATCTTTCACTGAGAAATCCCAATCTTTCACCCACAGAAATGTAATAATTAGCATTTTTAACTAAATCAAGAGCCATAACTCCTCTGTTACTGGTCCGACTGGTCCAACATAGAGCTAAAAAAAAATAAAAAAAATAATGATAATTTAAAAATAAAAAAATAAAAAAAAATAAAAAAAATAAAACAAGAGGTCAATGACCTTGAAGATCTACTGATTGATTTTGATTTCAGGAAGTAGTCGCTACAGACTTGTTTTTTGAAAATCTATTTTTAACCGTGGCGGCCATCTTGCTAGGATCAACTAGACATCAAGAGCAACATTCCTGTGAAGTTTCATGAACATCCGTCAAGTAGTTTCAGAGGAGTAGTCGCTACAAGTTTTCATTATATAACTCTATGTAACCAAAGATGGCCACTGGCAGCCATGTTTAACGTCGAATCAAAATAATTTTCCACAAGGATCAACATCATGTCATGCTGATCATTTTAGAAAAAGTCCCATATCAATATCACTTATAGTTTTCAAGAAGTAGTCGCTACAAACTTATTTTTTTAAAAATCTATTTTTTAGCTGTGACGGCCATCTTGAATTTCTGGCAGATCTGACATTTTGCTAGGATCAATTAGACACCAAGAGCAACATTCCTGTAAAGTTTCATGACAATCCTTCAAGTAGTTTCAGAGGAGTAGTCGCTACAGGTTTTTACTATATAACTCTATGTAAACATAGATGGCCGCTGGCAGCCATGTTTAACGTTGAATCAAAATGATTTTTGACAATGATCAACATCATGTCATGCTGATCATTTTAGAAAAAGTCCCATATCAATATCACTTATAGTTTTCAAGAAGTAGTCGCTACAAACTTGTATTTTAAAACTCTATTTTTAGCTTTGGCGGCCATCTTGGATTTCACATCAACATGAATTTTTGCTAGGATCAACTAGACTTTATAGGCAACATTTCTGTAAAGTTTCATGAATATCCATCCAGTAGTTTCAGAGGAGTAGTCGCTACAAATAAAAGTTTACGGACAGACAGACGGACGACGGACGCCGCACCACGGCATAAGCTCTGCTGATCTCTGACTTCGGAATGACGGACTGAAAAATGAAGGCCCTATCGTCTTAACGAAGCAAAATATAGCATTTTGAACTAAATCAAGGGCATTAACTCCGCTGTTACTGGTCCGATATGGATGGTTTTCAAACTTGTCCGAGCTTTAATTGATATTAACAATCTGATAAAGTTTGGTAAAGATCAGTGCCCCGTTTTATGAAACAACTTACGACCATTTTGATCGTAAATCAATTTCTTAAATGCTTCACTATAATTTACACTTTTCAAATAAACGTGATTTCATTTCATTTTCTTAAACATGTGATATTTCTGCACTATGTGCACACATAACTGTCTGCATTAAATGCTTAGGTAAAGAAAGTGAACGATTTTAAAATTTAAGACTTATCGTAAGATGTTTAATAAAACAGGGCCCAGATGAACAATGAAGCCCCTATTGTCTTAACGAGGCAAAATATAGCATTTTTAACTAAATCAAGGGCCATAACTCCGCTGTTAAAAGTCTGATATGGCTGGTTTTCGAACATGTCCGAGCTTTCATTGATATTAACAATGTGGTAAAGTTTGGTAAAGATAGGATGAACAAGAAATATCACTGTAAGTGATAAATGCCCCCGAAGTGTCCTTTGACCTCTAAGTATGACCTTGACCTTGGAGTCATGGACCTGGATTTTTGCACGACACCTCATTTGGTTGTGGTGAGCATGAAAACCATTAATGACAAGATAGGATGAAAAATGAAGGCCCTATCGTTTTAACGAGGCAAAATATAGCAATATAGCATTTTTAACTAAATCAAGGACCATAACTCCGCTGTTACTGATCCGATCTGGCTGTTTTTGTCCGAGCTTTTATTGATATTTACAACCTGTTAAAGTTTGGTAAAGATTGGATGAAAAATGAAGACCCTATCGTCTTAACGAGACAAAAGATAACGACGGACGACGGACGGACGAACAACTCGCCATCCCATAACAGGGCTTCCGTTAACCGGCGTACGGCCGTAAATTACGTCCAAAAATCGTAGTTGTACGGCGAAAATTAACATCAAAGGCGTACAGTGTACTTCCAAAAACTTCAAAGTACGCCGCGAATCTTTACTACGGACGTCCCATAATTTGTAAATTACCGATTATAGCCCCGCCCATCTAATCTAATTTCAATTGAGACAGCTGAGGGTAACAAGTTGTGAAGCAATTAAAACTCAGTGGAGCCTGTAATTGACAGATAAATCCAGTTTTGTCCAGTTTTTATCAAGTGTCACACACGTGGCTGGCGTGAGGAGAAGTGTTATTTAGATAATTGCATAGCCGCGCATTTCACAAAATGAAAGAAGCAGTATAATCTTGACGCCAAATTGCTTAATTTATATTCATTAACCACAAGTTGAAACTTCTTGTACACACAACAGCTGATACTTTTACGCTTTTTCTTATATATTTGTGTGTCATTTTTCAATTGTATTTATCAAAGTAACAAAGAGAAACGTAGTATTGATAGACATACAACTTGTAATAATCTCTAACCTAGGGAAAGAACTCGTCGCGAATGGAGTCTGAACAAGGAAGTGAAAATATCACTGGCAAAAAACGATCGACTGCTTTGATAATAAATTAAAGAAACTGAAACATTTACTCCTACACTGGACAGTTTTACTTACTTTTCATTAATGTATGCCGATTTAAAAGCTTTCCTGGGCGGATGAATGAAAACTATTGCAAAATGTAATTCACTGTATAAAACCTGTGGGGTGGGGTATGACACGCAAAGGCAATTTTTTTTTTATAATGGTGTCATCCAATATTTTCTTTTATAAACATATATATGATTATAAATATCCTTTTTTTAAACACTTTAGATCCCCTCCACCCCCAACACCACGCGGAATCATTGACTCGACTGAGTATGAATGCCATGCCCAAACACTGGAACTTCCTAAGTTTTCCACGAACTTCCAAATTTGATATGCAGGAAGTTCCTAAATTTGAACCTTAGTAGAAGCCCTGCCCATAAGCTCTGCTGGCCCTTAGCTATGTGTAAGAATTGACCAAAACTACTCAGAAATATGTAAAAGATTTTTTTTTATAAAAGAATCGAGTTTGAGTGGGGTTGGGGTGTTTGAAGGCGGGGCTGGGTGGTAGGGGTGAGGGCAACATATCTATGTAAGAGTGGTGTGGGGGGGGGGGGGGGGGGGGCAGGGAGTGGGGTGGAGGGGCAACATATATTTTAAGAAGCTGTGTGTAAGAATTGACCAAAACCACACAGATATATGTAAAAAACAATAACCTATTAAATAAACATATTCCAGTTTTGAGCATGGGGTTGGGGTGGGGTGGGTGTGGGGGGTGGGGGGGGTGGGGGGGGGGGGGGTGAGGGGGGGGGGGTGAGGGGTAGAACATAGCTATGTGTAAGAATTGACCAAACAACACAGAAATATGTAAAAAAAAACAACAGTTTCTAGTGTGTGTATGTGTGTGTGCGGGGTGTGGGGAGGGTGGGGGGGGGAAGAGGCAAGGAGGGAGGGGGGGGGGGGGAAGAGGCAGGAGGGGGGGGGGAGAGAGAGGGAGCAACATATATATGTAAGAAGCTATGTGTAAGAATTTGACTAAAAGAAACACAAAAAATAAGTTTTAAAAAAATGTAAAAAAGGGGCGGAGGGAGGGGCAGTGGGTGTAGGAGGGAGCCATGCCCCATATGGGTGAAGTATGAATAAGATGCATAATGCTATAAGAAATCCCAAACCATCACATTTGGGTTCCATGGGAGCCCAGAATTTGCAGAAGACAAAATTACTTACCCAACCCTTTACAACATACTATCAGGAAACCAATTCCAAAATTTAGTTCAGCTAGGACAAGAAATGTAAGAGATATAGACCTTAAACACAGCTTCCATGCAAAATTTGATGTGAAACAGACACATTTTAAGGTGTGAGGTGGGTTGGGGGCACAACATAGCTATTTGTAAGAATTGACCAAAACTACTCGGAAATATGTAAAAAAATAATAATCGAGCTTTGAGTGGGGGTGGGGGTGTTTGAGAGGCGGGGCTGGGTGGTAGAGGGTGAGGGTGGTGAGGGCAACATATATGTGTAAGAAGCTATGTAAGAATTCACCAACAACAACAAAAAAAATATGCGGCAAGATAGCTATGTGTAAGAAAAACAACACAGAAATATGTAAAAAAATATTCGAGTTTGAGTGGGGAGGGGGGTTGGGGTAGTGGGGTTAGTGGGTTATATATTTTAAGAAGCTATGTGTAAGAATTGACCAAACCACACAGATATATGTAAAAAACAATAACCATTA